>BPMX01000001.1:1348004-1568272 GCA_019972555.1 Ustilago shanxiensis | reverse complement strand
TACAAGAAGGGCGGCTATGGTGGAAAGAAGGATGATGACTACAAGAAGAAGGATGACGATTACAAGAAGGGCGGCTATGGTGGAAAGAAGGATGACGATTACAAGAAGGGCGGCTACGGTGGCAAGAAGGATGACGATTACAAGAAGGGCGGCTACGGGGGCAAGAAGGATGATGATTACAAGAAGGGTGGCTGGGGAGACCACAAGAAGCACGGCTGGGGAGACCACAAGAAGCACGGCTGGGAAGATCACAAGAAGCACGGCTGGGGTGACGACAAGAAGAAGGGTTGGGGTCATCACGGCTACTAAGCGACTGCTGTCTGCAATCAACACCGCGATGTCCTTGAACAGACACACACTGCTCCCCCTCGAAGCTACGTTACGGTGACATCCCAAATGGCTGTCTTTTCCTTATCCTCCCTCAAAAAAAGGTGCACTGCCCCTTCCGCTCGTCAATGAATCTACCTGCAGCGATGGTCGCAAGGTGATTTATGAGACTCGAAGTGCACTCGTCATCAATGTCAATTTGCTTTCCATTCTCACACAATCGTGACTGTCTATCCACGACGTGTGCCGAGAGCTTCCATTTTGATTGAGCGAAAGATGCCAAAAACGATTGACAAAGCTTTGATGAATAAATTGTATTGTCCAAGATGCATGACGATCAAGAAGAGACGTGAGATAAAATCATTAAAGTACATTACAAGGGATCGGCCACTGTTAGTGGCGGCAACGATGAAGGATTCATGCCCGCCAAATACACTAATCAGGGCACCGTTCAAGCGAAGAGAAGCAGCAGTCGTGGCGACATAGTGTTCCCCATCGGAGTAAATGCATTCCAGCACGATTCGCTACTTTGATGGCTTGGAATCTCCTTTCACTTCCTTGCCCCACCAGCTCTGAAAGGAAGCAGTCTCAGGCTGATTCAATGGCGAAGCTGCAGGAGCCGCTGCATCGTTGGAAGCATCCTTCGCGATGGGTCGAATCGAGCTTGTGATTGGTGTAGGATGTTGTTCTAGACCGGATGAAGTAGGCTTGGTCAGAGAAGGGTCCTGCTCCTGGCGAGTCTCGTACCAAGCCTTGGCTTGAGCCTGTGCTGCCTGAATACGAGTGATTGCGTTGACAAGCGATGGTGTCGCGGGGAAGGATGGATTCAAAGGCGAAGCCGGTTGACTGTCGCCGGCAGGGAAGGGCGGTGGAGGCGACATGGTCGTGTGGCGCGAGAACGATGGTCGAGTAGGAGACGAAAGAGTATCACGATCCCTGTAGACACCCAATGCCTTCTCTGCGGGTGAATTTGCACTTGGGAGACGTGTAGCTTCAGTTGCTGAGTTGACGGTTGTTCCACTCATACCACTGCCAGTGGAGCCTCGACTGTTGCTACTGTTGGTGCGGTAGCTCGGTGGCCTGGGGAGCTTGAGTGCTGCATTCGGGTCGAACTTGGAGTCTCCACTTGCGCTGAGAGGCTTCAACTCATCTGCAAGCTCATCAGCATCAGCCTTGGACAAGATGCTCTTGGCCGAGATAGCCTTACTAGGGTTGAGTTTGTGAAGGCTCGAGTCACTGTCGTACTCGGTTTCATCGTCTGAGTCGGTGTCGGCGAGCTCAAGATCTTTGCTATGCTTGTCCAGAGCTTCAAATTTGGCTGGACCGCCACGAACTTTGGCTGAACGAGAGCGGTGTGCCTGTCGTCGCTTTTTTGCGCCGGGAAGATCGGTGAGAGGGCTCTTTTCCGGATCATCTGAGTTGGAAATGTTGTCGTAAGCGGCCGGGCGAACGGGAGTAGAGAATGCGCGCGAGAGCTTCTGCCAGGCACTTGGAGCAGGCTCGAAAGAACCAGCACGGTCTTGAAGTTCGGACGATTCATGTTTCTCGAGTCGCTGGGTGAAGGAGCCGAGGTAGTTGTTCCACTCCATGTCGGGGTCTTTGGCAGCATGCTTGTGGAATAGGAACTCGAAGAGGAAGCCGACGACTGCACTGAGGACAGCGCCTGCAATGAAGCCCTTGAATGCCGAAGTGCCCCACTTCTTCGACGCACTAGCTTCGGATGAAGAGCCATCTACGGAGAAAAGAAGTACCCAGAGATCAATCCACGAGTCGGAGCTGGCGCGAGAAGGAGCAAATAGAGCTACACCATCCAGGAAGGTGACGGCGCCGATGATCGAGGTGCAAATGTTGAGCAGATGGAAGTGTATGGCGTTGCGTCTTGGAAGAAGAAGAGGAGCTGTGATGAGACTTGTGCAGATGGCGATGAAGATAGCTCGGATGATCAAGGTGTGGATGCCAAACATGGCAGTGACGATGAGCGTCATACAGGCACCACATAGGAGGCCGGTGAACGCTCGTGCGAACAAAGGCCAATGACCGGCAAAGAAAGCACCCAAAAGACCTGGGAGGAGCCAAATGATGAAGAGCCATGTCGAGGTAACCGATTTGAGCTGGGAAACACAGATTGCCGAAGTCACGACAGTAGCGAGGAAGGAGAAGAAGAGGAATCCCACAACGATGCCACCCACACCGCCGGCGAGGGGTGCTCCTGCAAAGAGTGGACCGAATCGCGCGGGCTTCTTAGCCTTTGGGTCGATCCTCTTTGCGCTTGTTCCAAGATTGCAGCCCCAAAAGAAGGAAGCACACCCAAAGAAGAGCAGAAAGAGACCCGAGACGATCCAGACGATACAGAGGAATATGCTCATCCAGTATTGTTCGTGTACCAAGGCGGAGACTGAGAAGACCGGAGCGAGTGTCGATGAAGAGCTGAGACTGGAGGAAGCGGCTGATGTAACTGCCATTATGCTACTTTCGAGACTGGGTGATGACTGGCCAATATCATTTGCATTTGTTGCTGGTTGAGCAAATTTTTCTGCCCATGGCTTGTCCTGATGGCTTACAACGTAGTTCTGAATGGCTTTAGCAATGTCGGACGAATCGTGACCTTGGAACGAGGAAGAACCAATGCCTGAAGAAGCGGCTGTCTCTTTTGCTATCGCTGCCATCTTTTGTGAGTGGATGGCCAAGGCGTTGGCAATCTGCTCAGGATCATGACCTTGGAAGGTGTGGTCCGGGTCTGAGTCGCGAACGAAGAGGTTGGGCGTTAGTAATCGTGATGAGAGTCGTGGAGCCATGATGGGCGAAGGTGGTGACGACGCTGCTGCGTCCAGCTGCACGCTATGCCAGCAGGGGAGATAGGATGATGGTCAGCGCTGGGATGAGGATGAAGATGATGAACAGGAGAGAAGATGTGGTTGAGGCAGCTCACGTTAGCTACCCAAAAAGATGCACATTTCTGCAGGTGTCCAAGGTCATTCGATTCGGTCATAGGCAGGGCTGGAATGCATTTAGCTCGGGGCCTGTGTGTGGCTTCATACGATGCATAGGAGCTAAGGTAGCTATCTACGCTGAACAGTGCTTCACTTAACGCCCCGCTAGGCGTGCCTCTGCTGGGCTCAAAAAGGAAGGTTCAGCTGCTGGAAGCTTTGGCCCCAGAAGGTTGGGAGCGAGGGTCAAAGCTGAATATCCACACTCTACGCTGCAATTTTGAGGTCACAGCTCTGCACTCTGCAGATGTAGAAGGAAAGTACATAGGGCTAACGGATGATAACAGACACAGGGGCTCGTGAGAATGATGAACACTACGGAAGACTGGAGCGGAGTATGATCAAGTTGAACTCTAAGCTGCAAGAAGCGGCAACTGCAGTTTTCGACAGTGATGAACATCACTGCTCTACAGCCTGGTTAGGCTAGGACAGGGGCTGTTTGCAGATCAGCAAAGTCGCGTTGGCTCCTGTCAAAATCCAACTTTGTGCATAATCGCGATTGAGCAAAGATCGAGACCCCGATTGAAAACGCCAAGGGGAACGAGTTAGAAAGCTGGGTCTAACAATTCCAAAACCAGCCTCAACGTCACACTCGACCCACTAGCATTAGGCCGGAAGAGCCTTCGAGGTACAGTACTCTTCTCGTTCGGATGCCATGGCATCGAGCCTGCTCAAGCGTTGTCTCATTCACACCGTGTGCAAACATCGATAGGGTCATGCTTGATCCCAGCACAAGAGGCTTTCGACTTGTTCTTTGAATGTTGTCTAGCTCGGTGCTTACGGGCTGCGTTGACATCGCTTTAGACGGTCAAGCACTTCGGTCGAAATGAGCATGGTTGCAGCATAGTACTGTACCCTTGAACCCTTGCCCACGATTCGTCGTCTGAATTCGCCGCATTTACCGACGGCAACGAACGCAGACAAGACAGGTGAGCAACACACAGCACACAACTCATGCCGAACAACCTCAAGCAAATTTTGTCTGGAGGGTTCGATTGCATGGTACAGCGCATCGGGAATTTTTCCGCTTTGGTGGACCCTCGATCGGCTGGAGCAGAGTCACACTTCGTCTAACCCTGTCGAGGCCAAATTTCATCCAGATAGATGCACGCTTTCGGAGGGATTTTTTCTCTTCGGATCAAGGCTGACCGACGCAGGAAACAGAGTGTGTGAGTCCAAGTCGAGTCGAGTCGAGTCGAACCCTGAACTCAATCACACCTGAGCATTTTATTTGTGTGGGCTGTGGCTTGTGACTTGGTCAGAAGCAGTCAGTGCACGGTCACTCACAAGTTTATTTCTCCGACCTCTTCTTATCTGGCTCTCGCTTTGACATTTCCTTCGTCTTCTACATCCTCTTCTCTCCTTCATCAACCTCGGATGGACCCTCAGCTCGCTCAACGTAGCATCTGAGAGGTTATAGCGATACATTTTCTCTGCCGCCTGCTCGATTTGCGAACACTACCACCATCACTAGAGCTTCTTGCGCATCACCACCGTTTCCAAAACCTAAAGGCAGACTAAGTTAACCCGGCTAGTCGATGTTCCTCAGAGCTTGCGAGTCAAATCCACGATTGACAGCACTCACCCTGTCCCGGATGAAGCTTTAGCTTCAGCAACTCTCACTCCCCGAATCAGGAGCACGGATCAGGAGAGGCCCAACGCATCGGATCGAGTCACCACAAGATATCGGCAGGAGTTCAAGCCCGCCCCATTCTCAGCACCACAGTCGAATTCGCTGCTCATCCATACTTCGCCATGTTCTCCACTTTTTTCCAGCCCTGTGAGCTCAAGCTTCACTTGCTTCAGAATGCTGTATTCTTGCATCCACCCGACCGTCCTCTACCGGAAACCCACGAAAGACCGCCCATGGCTAATGACGAGATCGTTCGTGGCCTAGTCGAGCTTTATGTTCCCTCAACAAGACACATTTCAGGTATCAGAGTCCGGTTGAAGGCAGTGCAGACCATCGCCATACTCGATCCTGCATCCGGCCTCACTCCAATCAGCTGGGAGGACTCCACCGTGTTCGAAAAGCACGTCGAAATTGGTATTCAGAGCGACAAGGACAAGCATCACCACAACCATCATCACCATTTGCTCTCGTTCAACCATAGATCCGCATCTGCCGCGCCTGCTTATCACCACGGCTCGTCGTCCTCTCACTCACAGTCGCGTGGTAGAAGCTCAGCAACGCCAGACCGTCAAGGTCGATCCGGCTCAGCCTTCGGAATGCGTTCGCACAGTCCTGGTGGGAGTATCCCTGCATCAATGGCGCGTGCCGTATCTCGAGGCAGGAAAATTGCGTCCGGCATGGGTCGAGTCAGCCACAGTCCTTCTCCGTCCAACAGTCAACCTGCTAGTCGAGCCTCCTCACCTAGCGCACCTCCCGTCTCTGAACGAGGTCGAACCGCTACACGCGCTCCACCTACATATGCTTATGCAATCTCGGAAGCAAGTCAGAATGGTGGTACCGCAGCCCCACCAGTCGAACAGGAAGTTGTCGATCACAGCTTGCCCGCCAGCCGAATAGGCACACCGCAAAGATCACGTCGACCAAGTCTATCCAACGGTCACACACCGCCTGAAGAACGTAGTCGAGCCCCTGCAGAGACAGACGCACTCGCCGCCCAACTTCAAAGATCGCTCGCCGTTCACGCTCAAAGCGATCGCAGAAGTGCTAGTGCCACACCAGTCGAACACTCTTCTTCTTCTAGCAGCCTTTCTGGCCTACATCCGCCACATCATGCAGAAGAAGACAAGGGCAAAGCCAAATCAAGAAGCTCTTCGATCGGATTCTTTACCTCTCGCAAAGCACGTAGCAAGTCTCGAGCGCAGATCCAACGTGGTGCCAGTGGGCACTCGAGTGATCTCCTGCAGGTAGACGAGGAAGGTGAGCGTGGACGCAGCGCTGTCGCTGAGCGTCCGCCTCTGGAGCCATCTGGTTCATCAGGGGGTATCGTTGTTACACCTGGATCCGAGAATGATGCTGGATGGGAGTATGAACCAAGTCAAGATGGCCTCGAACTGCAAAAGGGAGTACATGGCTTTGAGTTCGCCTTCATCATCCCTTGCGATGCTCCTCCCTATGAACGATCGCCTTACGGTCGAGTGCGATACATTATCAAAGCAACTGCCATCGGTGCCGGTCGCGCCAAGTCAAACGTCGAATGCTGGCGAGATCTCTACCCTATGGTCAACCCTTCTCCCGATAGTGGTCCCACTCCGCTTACCGTGCTGTACAATGACATGCATCCCACCGTCGGTCTAGTCTCGATTGCCTGCACCTCCAACAATATCTCCGTCGGCGGCGTATTCAACATTGACGTCAACTCACCTAATCCTCCCAACGATCTCATTGTCTATCTGGTCCGAGTCTCCCTCGAAACGACGATCGAGCTCAGCACCAAGCGGAAGGGCAAGCAAACAGTGCCGGTGCAAAGGCATAAGTTGTTCGAAAAAGGCTGGGTTCCACCGAAGAACAACGATGGATCGCATGGAGACGGGAAGAAGACAGACGGATTTGTGCGCAATTCGGGGACGGACCATGCTTGGACGGTGCAAGGGATTGCTAGGATGCCGGATGATAATCATATTCGAGCGTCTACTGTGGCTGCGAGCAAAGCGTCGATTAGGTTTAGTCATGTGATTGTGGTGGAGATCGTGCATAGTAGGCGTCCGGCGGGTAGTACGGCGTCTACGCCGGAGGAGGAAGCAAAGGAGAGACGTTTGAAAGTGTTTGCGTTGCGACAACCGGTTCTTGTTCCTTCGTGTTGCTGTGCTTATGATGCGGTCACGCTTCCAGCCTATTCTGCTGATCCCGATCCTGGGAGTAGGAGAGCGGAAATGCCCTACGATCTTAGCAACTTTGCTCATCACCCGCCGTCCTCTGATGGGCAGGGGAACGCTGCTGTTGCTGCTGCCGCTGCTGCTGGTGGAGTGAATACGTTTAGTAGCGGTGGATTGAATGGGGCGAATACGGCTACACCGGTTAATGGACAATCACAGTTGTTCTGTGTCTGTGGTATGTCACTTCAAGACCTTAGTGCACAGGAAAGAGCGTTGATTCCGAGTCAACCGTTGGATGTTAGGGATGGAGAACTTTTTAGACATCAGGGTAAGATTGGGGAACTTCCGACCCGATTAGACGCAGGAGGGAGGAGGAGGAGTCCTTCGACGTCTAGTACTTCGGGAGTTGTGGCAAGTTTGAAAGGGAGGAGAAGGAGTACTTCCAGTACACGCGGTGCTGTGGCCGGACCTAGTTCCGGGGTGGAAAGGAGGAACTCGATAGCGAGTATTAAAGGTAGATCGCCTTCGATCAGTTCAGCGCTCAGAGCGAGGAGACCGTCCAATTCCACCTCGAGCTCGACGGGGTTTGTGGGGGGTATAGGGTTAGGAAGGGGAGAGAGCGTGAGTAGAGGTAGTGCGGTTAGTAGGATTTCAGCGAGTAGTAATATGTTAGCACAGACGGTCGGGCAGGGGAGAGAGCAAGCGGGGCCTCCACAGGCAGCTTCTACTGGTACGGCGAGTGCAAGTACCGCTGAGGACGTGCGAAGGATTCCAGAGTAAGCAAAACACGAAATTGGCGGGAATGTATGCAATGCTTAGAAACTGTGGCCTTCTCATTGCGCTTGATTTCGGGGTGTGAGCTTTTGCGATGTGGTTTCAGTCTGTGATGAGCAAGGGTCACATGTGAGGATAGAGATTGAGGGTGTTCGATCAGGCGAAGCGTCAATGCGCGAATGAGGGTGGATTGCAATTGTCCTTTGCTAAAAGCACTGACGGCTACACGGGCAAGGCCATCAGAAATAACCGCCACGATACTTGCTTCCACCTCCACGGACTTTCTCACCCCCACCTCCTCCACCACAACCACCACCACCACCTCCATTTGGCTTTGATTTACCTCCACCTCCTCGGTTACCATTACTGTTGTTGTTGCTGCTGTTTCCACCATGATTGCCGCGTCGACCTCTTCTCTTCCCACCGCTATTACTGCCGCTAGCAGAATTGTCACGCTCATTAGGTTTGGGTTTTGATTCTTGATTTCTCCTCGAAAACTTGCCTCTTTTGGGTGCGCTGCCTTTGTTGCTACTACCACCATCGCCAGTATGGCCCCAACCAGTGTGAGGAGCTGACTTGTCTTTCTGTGCTCTCCCTCTGCGGTTATTCTTTCCATCACCCTTTCGTTTTCTTCTCCTGCCACCGGAATCGTCGTCGGAATCAGATCCACTGGTGTCGCTGAAAGTGCCATCATTCCGGTACACGTCGTCATCGCTATCGACAACAACGGGATCGTTGAAGCTATCACCCTTTCGCTTCTTGCTCGGCCGTGAATCGCTGTCGTTGGCGCGTTTGCTGCTTCTCTTTCCAGCAAGGTCTCCGACGATCTCTCTTGTGCTGGGAACGCTTTTGGTGTCAAGACCCTTAGATTCGAGTTCAGCACGTTTCTCAAACGCGGCTCGAATCTCTTCAGCATGTTCAGGGTAGTCGTGTCGATCGCGAACCCATTGTCGGAAAAGATGTTCGGGTAGTGGCGTTTTGCCCTTCTTCTTCTCTTTGCGTGTCAAGAAGCCTCCGTCGCACTCGACGGCTTTGGTGCGATCGAAAGAGACTAAGCGTTCGCCGTCCTTTGCGCGAGAGCGAGACGAGGGTCCTGCAGCTGGTGAGCTCGGGTGTGGTGAAGAGGTTCGACTCGAATTGCGGGATGAGAGGATATGTTTGCCAATGGCAAGCGGTGCACTGTTACTGCTTCCGTGATGGTCGCGACTGGACTGACCTTGGCGAGCACCATTCGCTGCATTCTTGCCGCGAGGGCTTGGTACGGCATCACCCGCGACATGCATAGTTGCTCCACTTCCAACGTTGAATGTAAACTGTGACGAAGGCATCTCGAAGCCTGCCAACGGTGGTGCTCCAGGCAAGAGCTTTGCGAATGGGCCCAATCGAGACACAAACTCGGAGAAGGCTGATGGCTCGCCTGTACCTCTTGTCGGGTTGACTCTCGGTTCTGGACAGTCGTCTCCCCAATGGTTACCCGCTGTGGAACAATTGTAGCACCATCTCGTTGCTGGATCAAACTGTCCCCCTCCCGCTCCACTTGGCACCTCAGGTTCGCCTGCTCGTGTAAACTCATCTTCCGAGTCCGAAAGCTCTGCCGGGTCAGGCTCCAAATCGCGCCTGGGGTCCCTCGAGCCAGATCCATGCTGCAGCTTGAAGAACGCTTTTGCTCGATGACGGTCAAAGTCCTCCAGCGTGCTATATGTGTATACGCGCCACAATGTTGGGCAAAGTGCTTTGACGTGGCTGTAGGATCCGCAACGTTCACATTCTTCACTTCGTGGCCCACGCCTTGGCTTAGGACAGGTCCTTGTCTGGTGACCCATTCCACCGCATCGGAAGCAGCTCGTCGAGAGTGGACAGAAGCGTGTTGGATGCTCGTCTATCGCCCCACATGCTAAACAGTGTTGGTGAGGGCAGTGGCGTCGATCGTGTCCGAATTCTCCGCAGGCCAAGCACTGCTCCTTTGCTCGGCGTTCGGCTTTCTCTTCTGCTCCATAGTAGCGATTGGCTGTCGATGGGTCCATATCGAGCTGTTCGAAATCTCCGATGTCCCCTTCAAAATCTTCGCGATCTTCATGATCGCTCGCTGCATCTGGTGGCGCAATTGGAGATGGCCCAGTTGAGCTACCACCAGCCTTTGAAGCGAAGTTGTCAGCCTGCGGAATGACATTGACATGCGATGGAAGCAGCAAGCCAGCCTCGATATGCGTTTCAACGTTGTCTGCCTTAGCTTCTTCTTCCATAGCGAGTTCCCGGTCGACATCCATATCACCTGCGGTATCAATAACGAAGCTCATCTCGCCAGCATCGCCTTGAGGCATGTAGTCCTCTGTCTCGTCTTCATCGTCGTCGTTCTTCTGCCTAGCTGGTGAGTCTGGTCTGCTTCCACTGACCTCGCCTTCTTCGCGAACGTTGCGCTTGCCTTCACTACGAGAGTTGGCATTGATGTTTTTCGCCGCTGCTCCATTTGAACGGCTGCCCTTTCCTGAGGCGTTGTCTCGTAATGATGCTGTATTCTTGTCAATGGCCAGCGACGACGGGCCTGAACTTCGCTTCGATTTAGCCTCGTTCTCTGATGAGACTTGATCTACCGACGAGAGAACAGCCTGCTGGGCTGAAGTGACGATGTCGGTAGGGTCCATGATTGCTGACGGTCGTAGTTGAATGCGAATCTCCACCTCTATCGTATCAACGCATCGTCAATTAGCCGAACTGCTGCCCGGAAAGATGGTGATCTAATGGAAAGACGCAATTGGCTCAGCCAGAGGCTGTGAAAGGTGATGTGTGAGAGGAGAGAGCGGTGTAGAGAAGCTGAGCTCAATGATGAGTTTGTGATTGGTGAAATGCAGGCAAGGCATTTTGTTCCTGCCAAAAAAAGCCCGATTGCAGCGCAGAGTGGATCGGCAATTGTGTTTGTGTTTTCGAGTTTTTTTTTTCTTTCTGGGGCTCAAATTTTTCTTCTTACGCCTCAGGAAGTGGAGGCGAAACCGCGTCTCACAGCGTGAACAAGTCGGCTCGTTTCGCTCCTGAACTTTGCTGTATCTCTCTCTCATCGGATCTCATTCGTACTCAGACACAAAGAGCGGATCGAAGTACGCAATCCTGGACATCGTAATCGCATTCAGGTCACTACATTAGGTAGTGTTCTATATGAAGTGCGTGCTGGGTGAACCGTAAAATATCTTTGATTATCGAGTCAGATCTTGATGTATGGAAGAAGAAATATTCTATTCTCCAGAGAAGAGCCTCTTGACGAGATAGATGGTGGAACCCAACATCCTGAAGGCCGCCAAGCCAGCCACCGAATACAGCAGGAAGGCCATGTACCTCACGCGCGTCGCATTGGAGCTAATGTTGAGAATACCAACCACAAGTGCGGCATTACTCAAACTCCAACACAAGACTACGTTGGTTCGAACAGTAGCGTAGTAGTCTGCCTGCTTCTGGTCTCTATCAACTCGTGCAGGTCCTTCTTTGGGTGGTTTGTTGCTGAGTACGTGAATAGCATCGTCGTATGCGTCGTTGATATCCTTCGACTCGGTTGGGATGGCAACTTCGACCTGGTTGTTGCCTGCACCGCCAACTACACCCAAGTCTGTCATGACCTTGTCCGATCCCTTTGTACCCCATGAAATATCGTTAATGTTGGCGAAGGCATAGATACTGATCACATTGACAAAAGTCGGAGCCATCAGCATATACTGAATGATCGAAGTAAACATGTGCCACGGTTCGAGGAACATGATACTTGCCAGCATCCACACACCGAATGTGGCAGCTAGTGAAATGACAATGTTGACGAAAATCTCGTCCGAGATCAACGCCTTCGCTCCGCCACCGCCAGGAGCTGTTACGTTTGTGATCGAATCAACCGCCAAGTAAACCGCAGCTCCCGTCATGTAGAGCGTCAGAAGCGCAAACACCACCATGGCGAGTGTGTAACCAAACTTGCTCCCTGCTGGCCTGTTACCCATCGACAGCAAGAAACAAAAGATGATGAAAGCAATGTAGATGTATGAGAGCACCTGGTTGGGGATCTTGAGTGCGTTGATCTTTTCGCTCATCGCACTCGTCAAGATCCAAAACGCGATGAAGAAATTGGCCATACCGAACCAGGAGAAGACAAGCTGAATCGTTTGGTAGATGATCTCGATGTGAAGCGCAAACTTGCGTCCGAAGGAGTGCGAAGAGCGGTAAATGTAGCCAAATTTGATGATCGAGTGAATACCGGCAAAGAAGGATCCATTAAGCCAACGTCGACGCTGCGAGATGAGTTCGGGTACTTGATCTGGCACATCTGTAACCGCCTGTGCAGATTTGACGTAATGCAAGATCCACGCGCTGTCACGCTTCGATACTAACTCCCAACACAAGATACGGTCCTCTGCGAGGTACATGTTGGATGTAAAGACGTCTGCGTCTGACTGACCACCGTGGAGCGTCTCACCTTTGAAGTACGAGCACAATGGTCCTTGACCTTGGGTGTCATTCTGCAACGCAATGTAGCGGTAGGCCGAGAAGGCACCTGGTAGCACCGTAATGTAGCCAAAGACGGACTCCAGGGGCTTGTCGAGAATGTTGGACATCTTGTATTCGAAATTCTGCGCAGCGACAAGAGGATTTGCAAGTGCGCTCCAGTACTTGCCCTTCAACGCCACAATCTCACCACAAGCACCACCAACATTGGAGTTGATGTCGAATGCCTTCCAGAGATGGTAAATCGAGCGTGGTCTGGGCATAGTACCGACATCGAGCAGCACACAAATGTTGGGTTGCAAGATCTGGCCAAATGCGTTGAAGAACCATCGATGCGAGTTGATCTTCTTCTGATTGCGTTCCTTAAGACAGAAGAGGATCTGAACTGGCATGATACCCTTCTCACGTCCTTTGAAGTGCATACTTGGATCGATGGAGAGCTGCGCCGTGTATTCGTAGATATGGGCAGTGACTGGCTTGCCGTTGACCACGTTCTTACCTACGCCTTCCTGATAGACACCCATGGCAGCAAGACAGGCCAGTGTACGAGAATTGATCTTGAGACGACCATCCGAGACGATACAGACAACCACCTTCTTCCAGCCCTCCTTACCCCATGTCTTGGAGCGTTCGCGTGTGCAGAGATGGGCAATGTTGGTCATGACACCGTGCATAGTGCGTGTGAAGAGCTCCTCGTCTTCGTTGTACATGGTGAGCACGATGAAAAGCTCTGTTCGACGTGGCGGGTCGAACAGCACCTGACGGAGAGTATAGCGTTCATCCTTGAAGTTGTCCGGGTCGCAAGTAGCAGCGGTGTAGCGCATATGAGTGAACTCTCTTGATTCTCGGTCGTTGAGCTTGTCGAGTAGTTTTGACGGTACGGGACAGTCGAGAACTAGGTTTCCGTGGTAGAGCTCGACTCTCTTGAGTGTCTTGTATCGTCGCGGCACACGCTGCGGGATCTTGCCGTAGCGGACACCATTAGCCTGGCCGTTCTCTAGAACATTAGGGTCGAAGCCTCCAGGCATATAGTCATCCGGATCTGCGCCATTGAGACGAAGCAGACGGCCGCGAGCATGGCCGTTTACAGCATCCTCGTCCATCACATCGTCATCACCATCCGCGTACTTGTCGATGGGTCCTACGTGGTTGCCATGTTCATCAAAGTGAGAAGCTGGCGCATACGAGTAGTTGTTGCCGTTTCTCGGCAGGAGCGGAACATCGTTGTCATGCTCGTCGAAAGGGTCGACACCGCCGTGATGAGGCTGTGAATGTGTGTACGGATTTGACATACGAGGCGAGACTACTTGCGGAGGGTAAGAGGAACGATGATCGTCGTAGTAGTTGGCAGATGGCATTTCGTAGCCGGTGTGATCTCCGGAGTGGGATGTTGGCATGTATGGATCGTAAGAGACATGAGGAGGTGATGTGGGCTCTGCACCCATATCGTAGGTAGGGTAGGCATTGTGACCATGGGAGAGAGGTTGCCTTTGTGTCTCTGTAGTCTGAGGATGGGCTTCATCAGAGCGACGCCCACCTCCATAAGGATAGCGAGGAGGCATGGTAGGTCAAGGTGTGATGCGACAACGATCGAAGTGGGTCCCGGCGATATAATATGGCTCGATGCTCTACTTTAGGGGCTCCGTCACTACGATCTATCTAGCTGGCCGTGAGTCTCAGTGCTGACTATCTTGGCGTCGGGCACGTGCAGATGCAAGGAAAGCGAGCTTGTGTTGCGGGAATTCGTGAGCTCGATGACGGTCGTGAAGGGATGATGGAAGCAAGAAACTGAGTTCAATTCGACTCCGTGCGATCCGGGTCGTAACAGGGACGCAAGTTCAAAAGAAAGAAGATCGATGTAAGAGAGAGTCGTCGGAGCATGAACGAGAACGGGGCAGAAGGCTTAGGAGGAGGAGCAACAAATGCTCTGGAAGGGGCTGTGCGCAGCGAGAGCGGGACGGGCTGACAGTCAGAGGAGAGGCGGCAGCGACAGCAGCACAGATGCAGCACAGAAATCACATCACGAGTGTTGGTCTTGAGATCTACACTTGACCTGCCTTTTTAATTTTTGTGTTTTTTTCTCCTTTGTTCCGCTTCTTGTCTGCGCCTTGCCATCATCATCGTCGATGAGCTCTGTCTGAGCTTGCGATGCGGAGAGAGAGGCTGCTGCTGTCTCGGGAGTGGCAGCGCCACGCTTTCTCTCTCTTCTCTCTTGCTTTCTTGCCTTTGCCTCGCTTCGCAAAGAATTTCTGACAAAACAAAGCACAGCTTGGACCCTTGGATTTGCAGCGGACAGCTCTCACGCGTTGTTGCTCATGCACCAATCCCGGCTGCAGACCCTGTCAATTTACAAGATCCAAGAAATTTCATCGGCCGCCCCTATCTCTTGGCGAGGCTACCTTTGTCTTTGTGCGGTCTGCTGTTGCATTCTCAATTCACCCTTCAAAAAATGATGCAGTTGAATGTGAGCAGCCCCTGTTGCCCTCTTTGCATTACATTACAGTACCGCAATTCGTTTGAGAGCACCGCCTACTCCCTTCGATGCTGCATGCCGCCGAATCTACGCTTCATGCCAAAGGGCTGTGTCATTGCGTCTCGACGGCTCCTTCTCGAGTCCAATCGACCAGAGTTCGGAAGGCTACGAGCGGGCGTTTGCGTGCGCAATACAGGAGATGCAGTCAGTGATTCAAACGAGCAATAGATGAGTGGTATTGATTCTCGATTGTATGCAAAAGTGACAATGAAAATCAGATACAGTACAATAGCAAGAACAAGAATATCGGGTTCCTTAGCCTCGAGAAGATGGGTCGAGCGGCTGATAGGCCGGAAGCTGGTCTTCCTCGGTCAATCGTGCTTCGGCTTCACTCTCCTGCAGTCCCGCCATCGGCTGGGGTCGACCGGCGGCAGAGCCTGAGGGCTGAGATCCAATGCCGTACAGCTCCGCCTGCTGCTGCTGCTGCTGTCGTTGCACTCGTGCCTGCTCTGCGTGTCTTTGCACCTCGGCTGCTTCCTGCCTTGCTTCCAATTCTTTGCGTTCCCTCTCCGTCAAATGCACGTAAGGCTCTGCTGAACTGTGAACCACGTTGGAGCTGGATGACGCAGGGAACTGAGTCGCTACACTGTGACCGGGCGCGGCTACGAAAGTGCTACCCGGCGCTGCAGACGTTGAAGCTGAAGCGCCTGGTCGCGGTTGCAGAGGTGAAGCTGCGGGTGGGTACGAGCTACCCGAGCCCGCAAGCGGTGCAGCACCAACATTAGCACCCTTCATCGCCTCACCTCGAAGAGTAGCTCCATCAACTAGCCAGCTGCCAAGGTAGCTGATGGGCGCCGGAGCCCCCAAAGTCGTAGCCGCAGAGCTCCCGACGGACAAGTCGGTGACAAGCTGTCGGATCTTCGCCTCGGCTGCTCTGGCAGAGACGGCCGAATACTGAAGCTCGAATACGTAGCTGCCCCTCCAGACGCTGCCGGCGACTGCTGCCTCTGCTGTCGATGCCGGTCGACGGTCAACCTTTCGGATCGAGACGTCGTCCAATTTGCGAAGCTCTGCGACTAGCCTGTCAAGTGCACTGGGACCAACAGCAAAGTTGCCGGCCTCCGAAGATAGATCCGAAGTCAGGGCATCGTTGACGCTGATCAGCGAACGACCAGTCATGTTGGCTGGTGTGGACGATGCGTACTGCCACGACAACGTCGATGGTAGCGCATTGATCGCTAGCAAGCCCTGGAGAGGCTCGCTCGCCAGCACCAAGAAACGGGTGCGATTGTCTTTGACATCCTGAATCTTGGAACGCAAGACTCTCACACCTACCGCCGTTGCTGCGGCCTCGGCACCAACTGCAGCAATGAGCGAGTTTGAGGAGAATCCGAGCGATTCGTAAGCATGGCTGATCGAAGTGGATGGCATGCCAGGAGCGGTGCCATTCTCAAACTCCAAAGCGGTCACCGCAGCTGCAGCAGTGGATTCGACCGCCTTCTTCTTGGCCTGAGGCAGATAGCGTGTGAGGTAGTGTGAGCACTGGCCCAGCGCTTGCTCGTGAGAAATGACGTTGGTGATGTTTGACAAGGTATCGTCACGAATTGGGGCGTTCGGATCAGTGTCACCCTGCAGGTGCAAGAGATGATGGTACGTCTTGGGTCCGCACAGCAGCGCGTGATCGACGTTGAGACATGCTTCGCCGACGACGTGGATTCGTGCACCATCGACGGGCTTGAATGCATGGCGATCGCCGTTGCTGATTCCCAAAAGGTTATCAAAGGTTTCCCGGACTGGACCAAATGTGCTATTCTCGACGGGTACAATAGCAATTTTGGCATTGCCTGGTGTGCCTCGGCGCACAAAGTCGATGGCACCGGTAATACTCTGCATAGGGATCAGATTCGTGCCGGCCTCACCAAAGACCTTGAGCGCAGCTTGGTGGCTGTACGTGCCAGTAGGTCCGAGATAGGCGACAGCTCCTGCCGAAACGGATGTAGAGCGCTGGCTGGCAGAAGATCTGCGAGGACGGAGCGTACCCGACTTGGGTCCACCGGGACCTGTGGGAATGACGCCAGTCTCGGCAACGGTAGGACCAGGGGGGCCTGCAGCCTCTTCGTCTTGAGCGACGGATCCACCTCCTGCTGCAGCTGTGGAGCTTGGGTCGGCGAATGGATTGGCGGTAGGAGATCTAAGCGTGTCTGCTGATGTAGCTGAAGGACTGCGTTGTGGGCGAGGAGGAAGCAGAGGAGCGGGAAGAGCAGTTGGGCTCAAGTTGAGCCTCTGGTTAGATCCGCTATCGCCTCCGTGTGCTGCATCAGGCTGAAGGCGGTCACCACGATCTGTCGAAAGGCTGCTTCGTCGTGGAGAAGGCGGAGTGACGCCTGCAGCAGCCGGAGGTGGCACGGCCGGATTCACTTGAGCCAGCTGGGATGCCTGGTCATCTTGGAGCTCTGCACCGTGAGAGACGGCATACGATACGGTATCGGCACGACCGAGATTTGTGGTCGACGAAAGTGCTGCGCTCGAAGGCAGAGTCGGCAGCGAGAGATCCGGTTTAAAATCGGAGATAGCAGCAGCAAGGGCTGCACGGACTTCAGCAGTCTTGGCAGCACCATCCCAGAGCGGAATACTCTCGCCACGAGTCTTGATGGTGGCTGGGAAGGTCGACTTGTCGGTGGGGATTACTGTGGTCATCAACTTGCCGTATCGAGCGACAAGTGCCATCTTCTCGCCAAACTCAATGAGACTGTCAAACATGGCAGCATAGCCTTCCTTGACGCTTTCACGCTTGACTCGGCTCAGATATTCTTCATCCGCCTGATCGTCGTTGATGAGGTCTTGGAGCCGACCCTCGATCTCCTGGATTCGGGCGCTACCAGAAGCAATCGCACGTTCAGGGACAAGAGCATGGAGCTCCTTCTTGAGCTTGCTACGATTGGCTCGACGGGTGCCGAGTTCCATCTCGCTCTTCTCGAAGCGCTTGAGGCGGCTGCGTGCCTGCTCGGATCGTTGGCTATGAGCGGTTTCGAGCTGGCCGATCTCGTGCCAAACATAGGCAAGGCGGTCGGTGACGTCTACGAGCACTTCATCGCCGACGCTGTCGTCACGCTTCTCGGGAAGATGGTGCTGACCCCAGGTGAAGGTGGCCTTGGCGAGACCCTTGGCCTCTCGACCAGCAGCCTCATGATCGATGTTGAAGCCTTTGATTGCCTGACTTAGTAGATGGAACTGACGGGTGGATTCATATCGAGGGTCAACGGATGCAATGCCGTGTCGGAGGAGATGAGGAACAGAGCCAGTGTAAGTGAAGCCGGAGCCAGATGCTGTGTTGCTAGTGTTGCTGGTGCTGGCGACTCCTCCGCCAGCAGCCGAAGCATCTCCTGTCTTGTTGGCGGAGGAAGCTGCGTGATGAGCTTGCAGCTGCTGAGCAGCCGCTTCGGCACGTTCCCTTGCCTTTGCAAAGAATGAAGCCATTATGCTGATTCGTTGCTGTGGGTTGGATTGAATTGGGCTGGTTAGGCGAGGATGGAGGCGAGAGGACAGGTGAGGGTTGCTGATTGCAATCTATCTATATGCTTGCTCTTCTACTACTTTGCGGTGCTGTATCGGAAGCGCAGGTCTAAGGCTCAGCCCAAAGTCGCGGAGGGTCTCGTGGTCAGGCCATCCCAAAGTGTGCATGACATGAGTGAGAGAAAAAAGAGTGCAGTGCAGTGCAGTGCAGTCCGGTGCAATTTCGGAAAATGACGTTTCAGAGCTTGAATCATGAATCTGGGCTGCGCATGAATTTCGCACGGGGCAGCAGCAGTCGCAGCAGCTGCTGTCTCCACACGGTTGTCAAGAGGAACTACGAGCAAACAGCTCACAGCCTCTCAAGCAAGTCTCAAACAGTCACTCACGGCTGTCTCCGTTCTTCGCAGTAGCCGTTATGAGTCAAAGAAGCGACAATCACAAGCCTTTTAGTGGTGGTACCGGATCGGCTCTGACAGAAGAAGAAGCTTCCGTTCACCTTGTGATAATGAGCCAGACCATTCGTTCCAATCAGCTTTTTAACGACCACAATTTTATCGAGATTAAATTTCAGAGACGATTGCGAAACTGAGGCACTGACAACTCGAGCTCTGGGAATGGGCTTCTCCGAATACGGCAATCAGTAAACATCTCTTCTCCTGCACCGCATCACAGAATAGGCACAATCAAAGCTCGACCTTAAACCTTGTCGTGAGCATCGAATGGCGCCAGGCAGCCGCCTCACAATACCAAAGTCCCGTGGACGGACCGAATTCCAAGAAAGTGGCGTTCACTACTGTACAGTACTGTTGTTACACTGTGTCGATTGGCTCAAGCCACAGAATCCGTTGTTTCTGCGAGGACCCGCCGTGTCATAGACACGTGGTTGGAACTCCTGTGCACAACGCATATCAAGGCATTGATGTAGACACACCGGTTTTCACCGCTCGCACACAAGTTTCTTTGGACCAAACTGGTAGGATTTGCAATGCTAGAAGTACAATCATGTCGTGCATGATGAAGATCATGCTGGGAAGTTCATAGTGGGCGAATTTTGCATGGGCTGCTATGATTTGTATCGTGGGCCGGCTGCGATCCGATGACTCTGCATTCTATGTCGATCGGATAGACTCATGCTTTGTCTCGATCGGTGAAGAGGAATAAAGCTTAGACATCTACCTCCATCGAGCCCTGTGCAGCATCACCTTGGTCAGCTGCATCGATGTCCTCTTCCTCATCAGGCCCTTGTGATCTTGCAAGCTGATCCAAGAGCGCATCGGCCATTCTTGCGGCCTGGACGCTTCCGATGCGAATGGCTTCGCTGACACGCTTGAACGAAATCTCCTCTGTACCCTGCGTGCGCACCGAGAGCACCTTTGATGAGCGAGTTGCCAGTACCTGCACACGCGAACCAACGCACGCTTCCTCGTCTATGTCTGCATCAAGCAGGTAACTGTTGGGTAAGATGTTGACGGTGATACAGAGCGGCAAGTCGTTTCGACCATCCAAAGCTGCACCATCCTCGCCGCTGTGCTCCAATTCGAAATCGACTACCTTAGAGGATGGGCCGGCACCCTTTCGTTGCGAACCGGGTGCGCCGGATTTAGGCTTCTTCTTGAGCAGACCCTTGATACCCATCTGATCGAGATCGCCCTGCGAGTTGGAGAACGCACCTTGAAGAGCGTTGCCATCTTGATCGAGCGTTGCTGGTGCCTCGAAAGCGACACCTCGCGTAACAGGCACGCGCGTATCGTAGAATGCGGCAAAGATGGAGGCGAATGCTGCATCAAAGAGGTTGCCGCCGGACAGAGAGTTGACGAGGATGTCGATGTATATTGTCCAGTACTTGGCGTTAGCAATAATTAGGAGTTGATGCAATGGCAGAGGACAAGATCTTGGAGAAAAGGTGGCGTTGACCATAGATGATAACGATACTGCAAGCGTATCCAGCAACTTGTTGTCGAAGGAGTGAACCAGCGATTGAGAGCTGCAATCGAAGCAAGGTAGTTTGCATTGAGAGTAGCGGACAGATCTGTCAGCTACGACGAAGCGGTGACATTGTTGTACAGAGATCGATGGTACTTACTAGTCAACGGAGCATTTGATTCTGCCCGTCTTTCTGCTTTCTGACGCGAGCTCTTGTTCGTCCTGCGTTTGAAACTCTGCCTCTTCGTCCTCATCGTCGCTGTCGTCACCAAAGCTTCTGACCTCGGCTTTGATACCGCAGAAGATTTCTGTGCCACCTAATGTGATTTGTGACGAGCCGTTGGCTTGTGCAGCAATGCCAGTGTCGACCTGGAGAGAACGAAAAGCTAAGAGATGGCGTCCATCGGATCGTTGCGGTGGGTCTGACGTGAGACCTCTAAGAAAGAAGTCCCCTTGCGACCGTGAGAGTAGGTGAGGTGCCATCCTTGGCTGTATACTGCAGGAGGCAGTGATGCAATGAAGCTGATTCAGTGAGGGAGGATGGTATTGATGATGTAGTGTCAAGCACCTGGTCAAGAAGAAAGCTTTCAAGGAGAAGACATGCATACTATTCGCTCTTCGCAGCAAAAAATCTCGAATTCGCTGATAAAGTGGAGGCACGTGATCTCTCCTCGCCGACACGCTTCAGCAGCTGTTTTTGAGACAGACCAACACACACTTTTTTAGGGCCTGTGTGTGTTGCTTTCCAATTTTCAGCGTCAACTCAACCAAAAGCTGAGACGCGTCGTAAATTCATTCATACAGAGACACACACACAAAGAGGCACATCCACACAACTCAAAGCGTTCGGTCGCACCCTTCTTTCTGGCGTACGCAGCACAGCTCAAAACTTGCTTGAAGTGACGGACAAACGGATGGCAATTGCGCGCAAGTAGATCCTTGCCAGTGCTGTTATTAGACTGAAAGCAACACTTCAACCACCATCACCACCTTCCTCGTAGCTGAGTGTTCCTTCCGATCGTCACCTCTCCCTAGCAACGCGCAACCTCGTCAGCACCAATCTGACTGTGTGGATCCTTTCAGAAAACAGGCGACACCGCCTAACTTCCATACAGCTGCCATCACAGACCACTCATTGCTACCACTTCAACAACAATACAAAGATGCCCGTCGCCGTTGCGTCGAGGTCATCGGCCGGTCGAGCTTCCCGTGAAGCTGTCGAGAAGCCGCGCCAGGAGATCACTCATCCGGCACTTCTAGCTTTGCATGCCTCCATCCCGCCTCATTTCCAACAGGCCCAACACAGTCTCGCCAACCACCGAAAGAACATCGTTTCGCTCCACCGCATTCACCTTAAAGTCGCCAGCATCATCGAGCCTGCCTCGGATGGCAGGGTGAGACCCATCGGCGAGAAAGTCTTCAACCAGGTCTTCTTCGGTTGCCTTGACCGCGTCCTTCCCATCAAGAAGGGTGTCCCCAACGCCGATCGTATTTGCAAATTTGTCGCGGGCTACGTCATCTATGCACAGGAACAGTTCCGTCTTCAGGCCCGTGCCGATAAGGCCGAAGCTCGAAAGGCTGCCGGCGGAGCCGAGGATGATGACGACGACGACGAAGATGAAGAGGATACCACTGCAACTCGCTTCACGATGCTGCTGCTTAAGCACTTACTCAAAGGCTTTGGCTCGAAGAACAAGAACGTCAGGCTGCGATGCTGTGGCTGCATCGCCCTTCTCATCAATGGTCTCGAAGCCGTCGATGAAGACTTTTTCCAGAAACTCAAGAAGTTTCTTCTCGACCGTGCCAAGGACAAGGAGTCAGCTGTCCGTGTTCAGGCCGTCATCGCTTTGACCAAGCTTCAGTCGACGGAAGATGACGATGACGAAGACTCTGAACAGATTCGACAATCTCTCATCGAGACGCTTCGTTTCGACCCAAGCGCAGAAGTGCGACGAGCCGCCCTCTTCAACCTGACTCCCAACGACGAGAACTCCTCTCTGCTACTCGAACGCCTCCGAGACATTGACCCTATCAACCGCCGCTGCGTCTACCTCGGCAGTCTAGCCATGATGCTAAAGGCTCAGAGCACCGCTCTTCAAGGCGCTGCTTCCGCTGAGGCAGGTCCTTCCCGTCTCGGTCTCGACATTGATGCTGCAGGGGAGGTGATTCGCATCGGAATGGGTGAACGCGAGCCTAGCGTCAAGCGTGCAGCCCAGAAGCTCGTCACCTCGTGGTTCGACGCCTGCGGCTCTGATCTCGTCGTGTTCCTCAACCAGTTCGACGTCGTAGCTTCTAAGCACATCGAAACGGCCCTCCTCAGCATCTTCGAGAGCCGTCCAGCAATCGTAGCTCAGGTGTCGTTCGACGCCGAAGAGTTCTGGGCTAACTTGTCGCCTTCCACCGCTTTCCTCGCCCGCGTCTTTGTCGACTACTTCAAGCGTACCAAGAACGATCGCCGTCTTGAAGAGTGTCTGCCAATGGTTACTGCCCTTGCCTTCCGCATCGAGAAGGAATACTCAGAGCTCGTTCAGCTCATCGACAAGTACGATGCCTTGGCCAACAGTGCGCTCGCGCCCGAAGACGAGGCTGAGATTGCGCTCTTCGTGATCCGAAACAAGACATTTGTCGTCTCTCAGCTGCTCGGCATCGCTCTCGCATCCGACTACGGTGATGAGATCGGTCGACGTAAGATGTTCAACTTGGTGAGGAACATGATCTCGGACATCCTATTGCCCGAGGACCTAGTGCCTACCTGTCTTGATGTTCTGCTTAAGCTCTCCAGCGGACAGAAGGATTTCATGCGCATGATCGTCGAGACTGTTCAGGATCTCGGCGTGGAGGACGAGGAGGAGACGCTCGGCTATGACGATGAGGAGCCGGATGAGACCATGAGCGTTGAAGGAACTCCCCTTGCTCGCAAGAAGCCACGCAAGTCGATCAAGAACAAGGACGCTGGCTCGCCAGCTCCCAATGCTCTTGCTCTCGAGCACCGACGCCTCGTCGTTGTCCGAGCCATGTTGGAACGAGTCGTTGGTGCACTTCAAGAGAACACGGCTTTCCACGGCTTGATCCCGCAACTCATTGCGCCCGCTGTCCGATCCAAGGACGCCACGGTCCGCGAACTCGGCCTCGTCTGTCTTGCTCTTTGCTGTCTGCTTGACCGCAAGCTGGCGCTGGACTCGTTCCCACTGTTCATCGACCAAGTCCAACGAGCCGATGGGACCATCAAGCTGCGTGCGGTGCAGGCAGTATTTGATCTGCTCATCAACCATACCATTCCATACCTCTGCTCTCGCAACCCGGCCGGCGAAGAGATGGCGAAACGCCAAATCATCTCCTACTTGTTGAGCCTGCTCGAAGATGACGAGCCTGTCGTTCAGAGCGCGGCCTGTGAAGGAATGGCCAAGCTTATGCTGACAGGTATGGTCGAGGACGACGAGGCACTCAAGAGTCTGGTGCTCATCTACATGTCCCCAGAGACGGTGGAGAATCAAGAGCTGCGTCAATGTCTCTCGTACTTCCTGCCCGTCTACTGTGGATCCTCAAGCTGGAATCAGCGTCGCCTGCAGCGCGTCTTTGTGTCTGTACTTCAAGTGCTGACCGAAGTATACGAGGAGAAGGACGAGGACCAGGAGATGGTCACACCTACTCAAGTCGGACTTCAGCTTCTCGACTGGACTGATCCAGATAAAGTCATGATGGCGCCTGGTCGAGTGCGCGACGAGACTGTTCACGTCGATGTGGCCATCGAGTTGATCAAAGCGATGTACACAATCGATGAAAAGGACCAACGGAAGGTCATGTGTCAGCTACTTGGCAAGGTCTTCCTTCCCGAAGAGCTCGAGGATGCCAAGGTGCAGGAGGTTCTCATCCTACTCACAGGTCTCAAAGAGCTCAACCCGATCGAGGATACGGTTTCGAAGAACGCCCTGGGCAGGTTCGAGACTTCGTTCATCAAGGCATACGCTACACAAGTGGACGCTGGTCTCGATGGTCTGGATCTGGACTCCACCCCAGCATTCGACGATCTCAAAGCATTCTTCGACGCCATTCGCATCGACCCGCAAGATGTCATTTCAGCGTATTCCAAGGCATTGGCCAAGTCGAGCAAGTCTACGCGCAAGTCGACTTCAAAGGGTATTGTTTCGGCTCGATCGTCGACAGTTGCTGGCAATAAGAAGAGCCGCAAACGTCATGATGATAGTGAAGAGGACGAGGAGGAAGACGGTGAAGAGCAAGATGATGATGAGGAAGAGGAAGATGACGAGTAGACCCCGTTCGGTGTATCTGTACACCATGTCTTGTTTCCATGTGCCCGAATATATTCTGCGCCACCTCGAAAGTGCTTGTGTGAGACCTGACAAGGATGAGCTACAGAACCACACACGAGATCTATGGATGTGGTGTATGAATGAGATTGACAGTGGTACAATGGTGGTGACAGAAAAGTACGAGATGACTTGGTCATGTGGAGCGCTGAACACCTCTGGACAAAAAGACGGCGGATGAGACAGCAGCGCCCAACAAAAGTCCTGCGAAGCCAGTCAAGTAAGGACTTGGGTAGCCCACAACCGGACATGTTCCGAATAACGCCTTCTTCATCCTCACATCTGACGGCAAGAATGGCAATCCGCCCTTGACCTCCTTATAGCTTGGCACATAGCCGGATTCCCAACCGTCCAAGATCTTCTTCATATCTGACTCTGTCATTGTGCAAATTTCGTCGAGGTTCCATTTCTCGCAGACTTCGATCATCCATCTCATCCGTCTTGCACCGATTTCTGCATTTGGTGCACGTTTCCTCAACATGGCCCTTAGTTTGCCGACATTGGTGATGGCTTGACCGACGTTCTTTGGGATAGCAGCTTGGATCTTTTGACGGGTTTGGGAGGCGATTTTGGGACCTTGACCGCCAGTGGAGACCATGACTTGAAGAGGACCGTTGCGGATGAGTGAGCCGAAGTAGAAGTCGCACTCAGGTGGGACATCGGCTACGTTGACTGGAATACGCCGCGATCGGCATTCATAGCAGATCTTCTTGGAGAGTTCAATGTCGTCGATGGCGGTAAGAACCATGTCGTATTGATCAAGGATCTCGGGATGCGCTGCGTCGTAGATGTCGTCGATGTAGTTGGCGACAACTTTTTCGGTGTAGATACGGTATCGCATCTCGTCACAAAGACCGGAGGAGGGGCACATTACGTCGAGGACCGCGTCTGCATCGAGAACATTGACAAGACGGCCTGTGTAGAAACATACGAAGAACATTGATGACCAGTGAGGAGTAAATGATCAGCTATATCCTTATATAGTAAGGACTGCTACATTATGGCCTCGTGCACTTACCTGCTGCAACAGGACCTCCACCAACGATGAGGACCTTCTTGCCTTTGAGCTGCCATGCTATCAAGAGACCGCCTCCAGGGCATAGACGTGGGTACTTGTCAGCCTCGTCGGTGACATGCTCGTTTGATGGGTTGCGTGACGCCATGATTGTCTTGAAGTTTTTGAAGTCGAGCGCTTTGACTACGAAAGCTAGTGATGTCCACAAAAGTGCAAAGTACGAGGGCGGATGAAGAAGTAGTGTGTTGGTCTTAGCAAAGATGAGATTCTTATCTCGGAGCACAAATTAATGAAACAGCATAAAATCTAGCTTATGTGTGCATCAACCTGCAGATCCCCACGTCACGTGACCTGAGACTTGTTTCATCTTTTGCCTTACTTATCACACTCACCTCTATTACATCTCTCTTTGTGCTCATCGAGTGTCTGATTCACCTCCCATACAATGATGCTCTGCTGTTCGAAAGACCTTGAAATGATTGTGTGACGACCAGACAAGAGGTCATCGAGCGAATGTGATAGGTGCTCTTGTGTGACAAAGGAAAAAGAAAAAGTGGAGGCTTCTTTGCGAAGATCCGCGTGTCAAGAAGAAATCACGAATCACAGAACTTCAACCCTTTGAAGGCACAGTTCGCACGCACGCTCCATCTCGTCACATCAAACCTTGCTCCATCACTTCATCACTTCATCACCACGAACACGGAAGGCTCCTGACGCTTTGAGGACAGTCAGTGCATTTCATCAGCATCTGGCACGGAGCCGCCGTTACTTTCGCCATGTCATCTGCATACGCAAAGCAGAAGCTCAAGCAGTCGCGCGATGCGTTGGCCAAGAAAGACTGGTCTGCAGCTGCTGAAGCTGCATCGAGCGTTCTGGAACAGGAAAGCGACAACTACAACGCAAACGTCTTTCTTGGACTTGCACTCTTGAACCAGGAAAAGTTTGACGAGTCGGAAGCGGCATACATCAAAGCAACGCGGGATCAACCATCACAACTTCTTGCGTGGCAAGGTCTACAAAAGTTCTATGATCAACGCAAAAGCTGGGACAAGCTACGAGATGTTCTCCACAAGCTTATGGACCTCTATAATGATGCTGGAGATGCTACAAAATGTGCAGAGACCTTCCAACGACTCTTGGCTTTGGAACGCGAGGAGGGCGGTCGTCGAAGGGTCATTGATACTCATGCGTTGCTGCTTCCGGACTCGAAATACTATGCGTGCTTGTCCTCGCTCGAGATTCCAGACCAGACACAACCAGAGAAGACGACAACATTCGATACGCAGATGGCAATTCACGTCAAGAGCCTTGACACATTACTAGAGATGACGGAACTCTCCGAAAAGTTCGAAGCCGACACAATCCAGAAGGAAGCCGACAAGCGTAGAATGCGTCTCGATGGAGCCAACAAAGGCAAAGAAGCTTTGATCAGCGAAGTACGACTCGAAGTCTACTCGGCATCACAACTACCAAGCCTCTACGAGCAGATCTTGTCACATCCTAAAGCAGAAGACGAGCTTCGAATTGAAGTCGAAGCCAAGCTGCTCCGACATCGCCTAGGTCTGCTCACTTCGTATCCGACGAAGCAACTCGGCAGAGGATCCGCGCCAACTGGAACAGCAGCAGTCGACCGTCAAGAAGAGGACAAGAAAGAGCAGGCTGAACAGGTTCAAGACGAGGCGAAACGTGGACTTCGCGATGAAATCCTTAAACTCGCTTCTGGTATGGTTATCATCGGATTGCCCGACGAGTTGGCGTGGGAAATCGATCTCGAGTGGCGCCCTGTCCGCTCGCTGGCTGATCTACGCTTGGAGCAAGTTCGCAAATTCATCACACTGTTCCCAAGATCCGGTCGAACCAAAGCTTTCCGATCGTATCTGCTTCTCATCAAGGACGAACAGTATTTGCACGAGATCAAAGAAGAGGAGAAGCGTTCCGACATCGAGATCGAACAGCCAAAGACGCAAGATGACCTGCTCAACTTGGCGATTGATGGTTTGGAAGAATGCCCAGACTCGGTCTTGGCGCACCGCATCGCTGCAACCTTCTACTTGCTCGATCGTGATTTCCAATCAGCCTCTGAAGTTGCCACCTCTGCGCTTCATGTTGTCAGCCGTATCGAATCGGACAGCGCCGTCGACCTCGAACAGTCACGTGTCGGCATCTCAAGAACACTCTTGTCGGCTCTGACTCATCTTCATCCTCCTCAGCACCACGCCCGTGCATCTCGCTTAGTCGACACTGCCCTGCAAGCAGACCCCTCTGATATTGACACTCTGCTGTGCAAAGCCTACATCGAACAGAACGCCGATCGCTGGGAATCAGCTCGTACCGTCTTCGAGAAGGTACGCACCATCATCGCCTCCCTCGACACTGCCGAGTACAAGACTCGCATCGAACGACTTCTCTCCCTCAGCCAAGATCCCGACCAAGAAGCATGGATCGAAATCGCCTGGTGCGATGTCAACATCGGTAATCTCGACCAAGCCAAACATACAATGGAAGCCATTCTCGACCGTATCGACCCAATCACGTACGAAGGTGCCACTGCTGAACTGCGCGCCAAGCTTTGGTGGCGTCTCGGAAGGTGCCTCTGGCTCATGGATGGAGAGTATCGTACCGACCCAAAGCATGCTTTCACTGCATTCATCACTGCTCTGAAGCGAAACCCTGCTTTTGCATCTGCATATACATCGCTCGGCTTCTACTATGAGGACGTCTTGCAGCCTCCTGACCTTGTGCGATCGAGCAAATGCTTTCAAAAAGCCTTTGAACTTGATGCACGCGAAGATGAAGCTGCACGAAGGTTGGCGGTGGGTTTCGCGGAGGAGCAAGAATGGGATCTGGTCGAAGTGGTTGCGCGTCGAACGATCGAAGGTGAAGGAGGAGCAGACGCTATTGGCGGTAACACAGCTACGGCAGTCCAAGCTTCGCGCAGGCATCTCTCCCGCAACGCTTGGGCTTGGAAAGCGATCGGCAACGTCGAAATCGCCAAGAAGCGATTCGAAGACGCCATTCTTGCCTTCCAAATCGCACTCCGTGCTGAACCCGAAGACCAGGTTTCATGGCAACGCCTTGGTCAAGCCTATGCTTTAGCCGGACGTCACGTCGCAGCACTCAAGTGTTTCGCAAAGTGTCTCGAACTCGTCAAGGCTGCAGCTGATCCTGCAGATGACGGCTGGCAAGCAGAGTACAGCATCGGAGACGTCCATCTCGAGTTGGGCAACTTTGCCACCGCTATAGAAACCTTCACCTCGATCCTCCTTCGGCATCCTGATGAGCTCGGTGTCAGGGTTGCGCTGAGTAACGCCTACCTGCTGTCATCGAGAAAGGAACTGGTGACAGGATATGTGGTAAGGGCGGAGATGTCGGCGAATCGTGCGATCAAGGAAGCTGCACATGCGTTGTTGAAGCATGACAAGCATCTGAGGTCGGCGTGGAAGATCGTTGCTGATGCCGTGTTCCATCTTAGCAAATTTGGTAGTTTGCATGATTCCGGGGCTCTGGTGGTTCCGGAGGGGAGCGGAAAAGGTTCTGGTGTTCGACTTGATGATGGAAGCAGCGAAGGTCCATTGCTCAAGCTTCTCACGTTAGCCAAGCAGTTGGAGACGGATGCGAAGCTACCCTCTATCAGTGTCGTGACATCTGACAGACTCGGTGTAGAAGCCGGAATGCAGCTTTCGCCCTTCCGTCTCCTGCAAACCAGCGTCTATCTTTACAAGTTGCGCCTGGTACTCAATGCAACCGATGACAAAGTCGCTGGGAGCGCATGGGCCGATCTTGCCACCTCACTTTACTGTCTCTCCCGTGCCCTCCTTCTCCCATCCTCCCAAACTCACCTCACACTACCATCCGACTCAACATCCTCCCTCACTGACTACGCCCAAACCCTCTCCGACTCAGCTCGACTGCAAGCGATTGGCTCTATCAAAGAAGCGCTCCGTCACGAACCTGGACAAGAATCCTACTGGCTCCTTCTCGGAAACCTCACGTTCCACTCCTCCGTCAAGCTCGCCCAGCACTGTTTCGTACGAGCGATCGAAAACGCGCCCAAATCTCCCATCGGTTGGACCAATCTCGGACTGCTCTACCTCCACCACGGTGACGTAGAGCTAGCAAATGAGAGTCTGATCAAAGCGCAAACGGTGGACCCGGATTATGGAGCTGCTTGGGTGGGTCAAGCGTTGGTAGCGAGGCGATTTGGAGATGAGAAGGCATCGAGGGTTTTATTCGAGCATGCGGTCATGTTGACTGAGGGCAGTGTGGGTGAGGCGGATTATGGGTTGGGCGAGGCGGTGTTTGATGCTTTCCGAGGTGGGATGGGGGTGACGGAGGGAACGTTGAGTGGGGCAAGTTTTGCGATGAGTTCGTATGTGAGGAATGCACCGGATGATGTGGATGCGTTGCATTTGTCGGCTTTGATTTGTGAGAGACTGGGACAGGCGGATTTGGCGAAAAGTAGGTTGGAGAAGGCGGCGGGGTTGTTGGAGGAGAGATACGACAAGACGGAAGCGACGGATGTTGCGAGGCAGTATGCGGTTGCTGAGGCGAATTTGGGAAGAGTCAGACTTGCTGGTGGAGAAACGGAAAAAGCGAAGGATGCATTTGAGGCAGCAATCGGGTTGCTTGACACCGACGAAGGAGAGTCTATCGGCCAGCAAGAGGAAGGTGAGAAGGTGGATGGTAAGATCGATACGAAGTTGATCTTAGAAGCCAAGATCGGAGCACAACTCGGCCTGTCCCTCTCCCACTATTTCTCCGGCGATCATGATTCAGCCCTAACCACCATCCAACAAGCCATCACCATCGCTCAAGAATCCGGTCTTCCTTCATTCGAGCTTGATCTCACTCTGCAACACGCCAAACTTCTTTTCGCAATTCAAGGCAAATCCTCGGTCGAACAAGTGAAATCCCTTTTGTTCTCCAACATCGAATCCTCATCCTCCTCTGCTCATGTTCCATCCATCCTTGCACTTGCTGTTCTGGCACTAGTCAGTGATGATTCCGACCTTCTAGATGCAGCACAATCCGAGCTCGAATCTCTCCTCCCGACCTCTACTCAAAACCTCGACGATATTGTTCGACTCCTAATCGCCATCTCGGACAAGTCAGCATTAGATCTAATCCACAGTACAATCCAAACCACCATTAGTCGGAAAGATAAAGATGCAAAATCGCTATTCGGTTTACATCTCATCTACCTTTCTCACGCAGTACAACTCCTCGAAGACGGTACACAGTTGGAACAAGATACAAAGTCTCAACTAGTAGCTTATATTAGTTTAACCCAGGACCTGTACCAGACTTACGCACCGATTCTGACAGAGGTAGAAAAAGAAAGACCGAAACTGATGGTGCTATTGGCAAGGTTGAAGGAAATGTTAGGGGAAGAAATGGTAGAAAGTGGAAGGAAAGAGGAACCAGAAGTTTTGAGAAGATTGGCTGTTTTAGATTCACCTTGGAGTTTGGTGGCTTAGTGTGTTATACATGGCCGACCTCATTTCATGCAATAGAGGCTCAAACGAGTTCACTGTCATTGATGCAGATTGACGTGCGAAATATGGCTGATCCTTGGTCTCATTGATAAGCACTACAGATTAAAGTGGAACGATCACTGATGAGTACTGTCTAAAACAAAGCTACCCTGCATACGGCATCTTCGACGAGACTACGGGCGAGTGAGATTGAGAGTGAGCTCAGAAAGCAAATATCACACTTCTCCCAGTCGACTTTACAAAATCAAACCAATCGACGGTATGTCCAGTTGAATCCTGTTTTGCCCAGTAATCCCTCACCACCTGGATATTGTCCCTATTCGCCTTTTCCAACCCCAAACTCTCCAAATGATGAATACAGAACTGTCTGTCTTGCCTCGTCAGTGCCACTGTCGAACACAGGAACCAAACCGTACACATTTCCCAACTTGCCACGTCAAGCCACATCTGGAAGGGTGCTGGACCTTCATCTTCCGCCTCTTCGTCTTCTGCTTCGCGTAGCTCGGATGCGAGAATCGGGTGCTGAAGATCTTCCATACCGATGGTGGCGTTGATGAGTGGATCGGGATGGTTGGCATCTCGAAGGTCGTCGGTTATCGCGTCGGAGGAACGCAGACCGCCAATGTAGTTTGAAGGCGCAGGACGGTGTTGTGACGATGCACCGAGGGAGGCGTTGCGATTTGAGGCGCCAGTCAAGATAGGTGCCGTGGGTGAGAAACTTTGAATCTTCATCATTTTGGCTAGACGGATGATCTCGTGCAAGATGTTCTGAAGCTCGGGATGCAACGGCCCACGACGATGGACTGCTTGAAGCAAGTAGAGTCGAGCAGTCTGGCGCCAGATCTCTTGTAGCGCGAATGCTCTGACACGAAGTGACGAAGAGGTGTTGGGATCAGACCAAGGTGGGAGAGACATAACTTTGCGCTCGATTTCGCGCGATCTCTCAGCTACCTCTTCTTCGCTAGGTCGAGTCGGATGCGTCACTGAACTACTGATAGGTCCCCATACGTCAGCAGCAAGATCCGAGATCATCTTGAAGCATGTCAACAACTCCAGAGAGATGAGAGAGATGCGACCGAAGAATGGCTCATCTTTGTCAGGCGATCCTGGTGTGCTGCCTGCCATGCTGCCTGCCCGTCGCAGCTTTGTCAGGTGTAGCGGCTTGTGTGTGCCAGGTTTACGGATGGCGACATGTGTCCGCTTGCTTCGATCCGAGACTGTGTCGAGCACGTCAGTGTAAACTGCAGTGAGAAGCATCACTGAGACGAACGAGCCCTTCTTCTCTTCCTCACCGGCATGGTCCAGATCGATGCCTTCGCGCTGCATGACCTTACCAAGCTCTTCGGTGAGCTGACGAGCCCTTTCAGCCCCAGCAAAGCAAAGGCAAGCCCATCGCAAGTTGATTATGGCGCAAAGCTCCTGGTCCAGGGTCAATTCGCCTCTGCTGCGTTGCAACTCGGCTTGAGCAATGTCGAACCATAGCTCCACGGTGTACTCTTCGACCTTGTGACCTTTGAAAGCGTCCCGAGAAGGGTCGTCCATTTCTTGGATGTTGTCTTCCACTGTGGACAGCTTACCTGTCAGATTGCGCCCAGGCGTCAGTCCAGATCGCTGCGAGGTCTCGCTGCGACGAGAGTAGCTAGTGGCTCCAAATCGCTCCGAGCTTGTCCTGACTGTAGTAGATGCATCAGATCTTTCGCCGCTGCGACGACGCGTCTCGATGATGCTGATGTCCTCTTCGGGTTCCATCTCTTCGTCGCCTTCGTCGTCATCGTCATCTTCACTCTGTGCAGCACTGTGCGACGGGCGGCTCTCTCTGTTCTTCGAATCTTCCGCAGCGCCAGCTCGTATGGCTCGAACATCATCCTGAGCATCCTTGGGGAACATGTTCATAATTGTCTCCGACAAATCGCCTTCGGTTGTACCAACATTCTTGTTCTTTTGCAAAGCGTCGGTTGCCACCGATGTCCAATTGGGCGGCGGTGGAGGCCCTTGCTGACCAGACTGCTTCGGGTCTGTCTTTTGCGCAGTCTTACGGACACGTTGAACGAGCTCGTGGTAAGCAAGACAAACGACGACGACGGAAGCTCGACAAGCCTTGTTGGATCGAATGACGGACATGAGGTAGTCGACAGCTGCTTGGCGCTTCTTGTTGGACAAGAGCATGAGGGTGGCATGCCAGAAGCGTTCGTAGATAGGGCTGTATTTGCTAAGGAGCGACTCGATGGCGTCCGAATCGAGCAACTTTCGGTAACGGTTGGAAGCTCTTGCCGGAGTTGCGGCTTTGGCCTCACTGGATCTCGAGGCAGTGTTGGGCGACAAATCATTGCCAGATCCCTTGCCCGGCTTGGATTGCGAGGTGAGAGAGGAAGCTGAGGTCCGACCGTCGCGCTTATTGGAACTGCTGGTTGCAGATGACGATGTTCCAAGGGAATCATCGGCAGAATGCGAGGGAGTCCGAAAATTTAGCGGCGAGGAAGCATGCCCAGCTCCTGCGGTAGGCGTGTTGTCCGATGTTGGAGCCACCGATGATGCATTTTCTCCGCCCACCAGGGGTCCTGTCAGACTCATGAGCTCGCTTACAAAGTCGTCGAGCATGATATTGTCCATGCTATTCGAGTAGCCCTGGTTCCATTGTGTCGCATTTGTTGATGCAGCAGCAGCAGCAACATTGCTGCCGTTGAACAAATTGAACAATGTGTTGATGTCGACCGCGTTGTTCTGCGCTGCAGCATTGGCTGATGAATTCTGAGTTGCAACGGTAGAGGCATCCGCCAAGCCATTCGGGTTTGCCATAGGCCAAATGTTGGGTCGATTATATCGGACTGCGGATCGATTGAGTGCGGGTGCATTTTGGCTCATCCAAGCCAATTGATTCATGACGGCTGGATTCTGAAGTCCTGGGAAAGCAGCAGCAGCATTCTGAAGTTGATGTTGTTGCTGCTGCTGTTGGTGTTGCGGCTGGTGTTGTTGTTGCTGCTGCTGCGCGAAGTGTTGCGATGGGAAATGAGCAGAGGTATTCCATGCTTGACTAGGATCGAAAGCGGTCGAATAGGAAGCTGTCGGCGCTTCCGCTGCTGAGTTGGTCGGAGGGACCGAACTGGAAGCTGCAGACGGCAGCTCTGCTTGGTAAGCAGCCGGAGTAGCACTCTGACCGCGAACAGCTCGAGAATTCGACTTGACGGTGCTGGAAGGCGTGGCTGAAGGAGTTGGATAGGGTGAAGCTCGCGGCTGGCTCGAGGTGCGTTGAGGCGTCCCATTGTTGTTGCTCATCTCACAGTGGATGCCTCGATCAGCACATCGGTTGCATGACATTGCGCCATTGTGACGGACGCGGAAGTCTTCATCACATTTCTTTCGACGTTGCTTGCAGGTAACACATCCGCTTCGTGAACGAACCTCGCCAGGCTTTCGTGTGCGGGGTGGTGGAGGAGGCGAGCTGGGCCCAGCTACATGTGTCTTGTGCGCCATGGTGATGATGGTATTTGCGACTGTAGATGACGAGCTTGCTCTCCTTGTCGGAAGTATCCGATGTATATGCCGTGCAGCAGAATCTGCGAACCTTGTTGGAAGAGTTGTGAACTCAGGACCCTGTTGCACAGCCAGAATCCGAGCTCTCTTTTTTGGCGTTCAAGCGCGTAGCAGATGCTGCTGTTACTGCTGCTGCGAAGAATCCGGGGCGACGGAAGCAAACTCAAGCCGGTCGTCAAATCATAGATCATTCAGCCCGATTCGAGCAATATCGGGTGTGGGCAATACAGCCTCAAAACAAACAACGAAGTGTCAATCAACAGCCAGTGCGCTCGAATGCGCTTATCGGCCAGATCAGTCCCTTGCAGTGCATGGCTCGAAGTCGATGATAGACGGGTGTCCTTCCAAGGTTGATGAGCCTCGCTGAACCTGTCATCAAGTCATGGTCAGATTGTCAGATGGCGGACGCTGCAAGCGAAACTGTCCGAAATGTAAAAGCAGAATTTCGCGGTTTTGTTGTTGCAGGTATGAATTCATGATTGAGCCTTCCGGGCGGCAGGCCAGAGAGTGTTGCAAAATGCCAATTTCTCCATCATGCGAACATGTGCGTCAACGTCATCCCGAGCAGGCACTTGCAGCTAGAAAGAGCGCCATCTCTCCGGCGGCAAATTCGTGAGCGCAAGACACTCATACACAAGTCATCGCCCTTCGTACAACATCGTGACAGATCTGCACAAGTCAGCAGCGAAGAGGTTTGTTCTAGAGCTCGGAGAGAATAACCGGAAACATTTACACGCTGGCTGTCAGCGGTCATCATCATCAAAACTGAGAATCAACTCCGCTCCGAATTAAAGTTGCCTTCTGTCTTGTGCCGTTAGTCCAATTCCGGCTCATATTCGATGTACTAGCATCGATTCCAAATTTAACTTCGACATGGAGCAGTTCTGTCCAACAGCCCTTGGGTTCGTGTTCGACAAGCAAGCCACATGCATTGCTACTGACGATCACGAACTGAGCTGTGTTGCCTTCCGTTGAACAACGGAGAGCGTGGTCGCTTATCCCGTCGCTGGCCGGAAGGACAACGAATACTCTCCGTAGCTTGACGGAGAGCGAGGTCGTCGGCTCCGTCGCTAACCGGATGAGCGACAACAACACTCCGTAGCTGGACGGAGACGTTAAAGCACTGTTCAACTCAGTCGAACAATTGTGTCGGACTCAAGCCCCAGCTCTTCGATAAAAGTGAAAAATGGAGGACCTCTCAACTGTACGTACTGGTACCATTCCTACGAGTCACCACGGGAATGCTATTCAATGAATTGGTGTGATGAACTCGTGCATTGATGAGCGGTCATGATGGCATTCCGAACCGAACAGAGGAGCACCGTACAGCACACATGGCGAAAAATTCGTGTACTGTAGTTGAGAACCCTGGGCTCGCTACAGTCTGGCCGTGCAATCAGCCATCGGAAAAGCCGTCCCGAGGTCATCATGTTCGCAGTTCCTGGGGGCAGAGCGCGAAGACGTGACGCTGCCAACGTCACAGTCAAAGTGTCACTCCTTCATACGTCAGTGCGAATTCTAGCTGCCTTCAAGTTTAGTCCTGAGTTGGTCCGTGTCACTCATTCCTTCTCTCTCCCCTTCCCTCGGAGTTCTTCCTCGCCTTATCCGGTCTCGAAAATCTTCCATTCATATATCGGTCACCCTCTGAAGATAACTTTCGTACTCCCAACTCCCCTCACAGATTCCTCCTTGGCCCACGTCTCTTACAACCCTTGGCGGTCGTGTTGCATTACCATTTTCACGCATCAACCAGCAACGCACGACTTCAATACTTTCGACTCCCTTTTCCCTATGGCGACCACTACAACTGCAGGGTCAAGAGATTCACCCTTGCCGCCCATCTCCAACGATGAGGCCCTCCGTCGGATCGGCATGAAGGAAGGTTCTCCTTCTTCTACTCCCTCCTCCTCTAGTGCAGGATACAAGATGGCGCCTGGCGCTTTAACGCCGTCCTTCGGGTTCGGAGACTATGCGAGGTTCTTTGCCTCTGGTGCATTGTGTGCTACCATCACTCACGGTGCCATGACCCCTATCGATGTTGTCAAGACCCGCATTCAGCTCGAGCCCAAGGGCTCTAAGGAGACCATGCTCTCCATGGGACGCAAGATTGTCTCTTCAGAAGGTCCTGCAGGTCTTTTGACCGGTTTTGGCCCTACCGCTGTCGGATACCTGATCCAAGGAGGTGCCAAGTTTGCTGGTTACGAGTTTTTCAAGAAGAAGGGAGTTGACCTCGCTGGCAGCCACGAAGCTGCACAGCAATATCGTCAAGCCATCTACCTTGGAGGCGCCGCTGCTGCAGAAGTGATCGCGACCACTCTCCTGACTCCTCTCGAAGCAGCACGTATCCGCATGGTCTCGGAACGAGGCTACGCCAAGGGTCTCGTTTCTGCCATCACTCGTATGGGTGCCGAAGAAGGTGTCAGAGGCTTCTACGCTGGCTATGCACCCATCCTCTGCAAGCAAGTTCCTTATGCCATCGGCCAGTTCGTCACCAACGAATGGGCACACACCGTCGTAGACTCCACGATCTCCAAAGAGGATCGTGCAAAGTATGGCAAGGCAGGCGAGGTCACGATTCAGCTCGGATGTGGTATGGTTGCTGGTGTTGCTGCAGCCGTTCTTTCCCATCCCGCCGATACCCTCCTTAGCAAGATCAACAAGGGTGGAGGAGGACAGGGCTCGGCCATGACCAAGCTCATCCGTCTTGCGGGTGAGACTGGTCCTGTTGGCATCTGGGCCGGTCTCGGCACCAGAGTGGTTATGACCGCTTTTCTTGTATCTGGGCAGTTCCTCCTTTATAGCCAGGTTGGTCAGCTCATTGGAAAGCCTCCTGGTATTGAGATTCGCTCTGATGCCGAAAAGAAGCAATGATCTGCACACACGGAGACCTGCGTTCAGAGACGTTCCTCGTTTTGTAATGGTTCTGTCTCTCTCTTTGTACTTGTATACTAGACATGTCCCTTTGCTAACGTCCAACGATTTCACATCACTAGTGCGGCTGCGAAAGATTCTTGCGAAGCAATGCAGATGAGATGACTTGCTATATATGGAGACTCAGTCGACGATGAAAACCGTGCCGGTGAATTCTGCTAACGGGTCTGCTTCGGCAAACTCGGAAGAGACTTTTTTTTTTTTGTTTTCGACACGGTCTATGCACGGATCAGCGATGCGATCCATTTCCTTCCTAGACTCGAGAGCTCCTTTGAACTCCTTTTGCCTCCTACGGTTCTACTTCCGACCGCCATCAGCGACGAGAGGTAGTGTTGAAACAACGTCCGCTCCGCTGCGGACTGTGCCAGTGTTGAAGCTTGGTCACGGAGATGAGCACAGCAAACGGCAAGAATGCTGCCCCAGCCTCATCAGCAGTCGCAGATTCGAGCACAGATGGCGTCACTCAAGCTGGTCCACTCAAGGTCAAGAAGCTGACCAAGATATCGTCAGCCCGCTTTCTGCTTCTGACATTGCTGTTCCACGTCGTCTACATCTCGGCCATCTTCGACATCTACTTCACCTCGCCTGTCGTCCATCCCGAACCACGCTTCAGTGCCAAAACCACGCTGGACGCTCGAAGCAGTGCAGAGCAAGTCGAGGCGCCAGCAAACCGCCTAGTGCTGATTGTCGGCGATGGATTACGGGCAGATACACTGTTCAAGCAGCACGAAGGCGATCTCCTACCGCCCTGGTCAGCAACACTGGACGGCTCTTTCGCTCAAGACGGCTCAACAGGCTCATGGGATACCTTCGCTAAGCAACCTCTTCGACAACCTTTTCCTTATCCACTAGCCCTGAGCGCCAACAAGACATTCGATAATGCGGTCGAGCCACACGGAAAGGTACCAACATCAGCCTTTGCAGCTCCTTTCCTACGCAGCGTCTCTCGTAACAGAGGCGTTTGGGGCCTCAGTCATACCCGTGTTCCGACTGAAAGCCGGCCAGGTCATGTCGCCATGATCGCTGGCATGTACGAAGACGTCAGCGCCGTTACCAAAGGATGGAAGCTGAATCCGATTGCGTTCGACTCCATTCTCAACCAATCCAGCCACTCCTTCGCGTTTGGCTCGCCCGACATTGTGCCCATGTTCGCGGTGGGTGCTGCAGCTGACCGAGTGGACATGTGGACTTACAACGAAGAAGACGAAGACTTCACCAAGGATGCAACACATCTTGATCTATGGGTACTCGATCGCTTCAGGGAGCTTCTCGATAATGCGAAGCAGGATGAAGAGCTCAGTCGGAAGTTGCAACAGCCAGGTACTGTCTTCTTCCTCCATCTCCTGGGTCTCGACACCACTGGTCATTTCTACCGCCCGCTATCACCAGAGTACGTTGGAAATACCATCGTCGTCGATGCCATCGCACGAGAGGTAGAGAAGCTGATGGATGCCTTCTTCCAGAACGATGGCAAGACTGCATATGTCTTCACAGCGGATCATGGTATGAGCTTGAAGGGTAATCACGGAGATGGCGATCCTGATAACACCCGTACACCTCTTGTGGCTTGGGGCGCCGGAGTTCGCGGTCCTCGAGAGGCAACTTCTCAACAGAAGCAAGCGGCAGGATCCGAGCAGGAAAAGGATGCATACTTTTCCAATTGGCAGCTGGATGATGTGGCACGTGTCGATGTGGATCAAGCCGATATTACACCACTTATGGCCACGCTTCTCGGCGTGCCTGTGCCCGCCAACTCGGAAGGTCGATTGCGGCTGGATCTCTTAGACTTACCGGAGGAGCACAAAGCCCGCGCGCTTCTTGCCAATGCGCAACAGGTCTTGGAGACCTATCGAGTCAAGCATGGCGATCGTGCTCGTCGGATGGTCCGCTTTGTGCCGTTCGAACCACTGTCACAGGACATCGATGAGGCCGCACCGGGGGAGAAGAGAGTCTCTCGCATCTTAGCTCGCATCGAACAAGGCGGCTACGACGAGGCTGTTGCTCTGAGTAACACGCTCATCGATGATGCTATCGAAGGCGCACGTTACTTGCAGACCTACGATTGGCTTCTGCTGTGCTCTATTGTAACCATCGGATACCTTGGGTCGATGATCTATGCGTTCTCCTTCCTACTTCGTAACCACATGCTTCCTGAGGACGCCGTGCCGTCAACGACGACGAATGCGAAGCGGCGTCCTAATGCACTCAAGTTTGCCATTGCACCGATATCAGGTGCGGTGTTCGCACTGTTCGCAGCACAAGAGATGCCCTTCTCCTACTACCTCTATGCAGCTCTAGCTTTCCTGTTCTGGGGTCGCGTCGTCGATGATCTTCCGCTTTTCGCTGCAGCTTATCGTCAGATCACAGGCACAAAGGGAGGCGTCTCCGCGACGAGAACAGTGTTGACTGTACTTGGGAGCCTGGGCATGCTTGAGCTGATGGCATTGGGATATCTGCATCGAGCAGCTTGGTTTGTCGGATTCATCCTGATTGGCTTTGCTTGGCCGGCAATAGGAATGGGTGCTGATTTCAAGTCTGACAACGAGGGTCTTGTGCTCATCTGGGGATTGTCTTGCCTCGTCACAGGCCTGTTCACCATTGCCGACGTTAACAAGGAGGAGAACGTCATGCTACTAATGCTTAGTGCCGTGGCTTTTCTTGGCGCGGGTCTGCTCGTGTTATCGTACCCTCATCTATTCTTTCCAAGGTCCAAGACAGCGGCTGAGGCGGTGCAGAACGGCACTGATGGCGACATCAGTGAAGATGAGACCGCGAGACGCATCCAGGATGCACATGCCTTCCATCTCGAACATACTCTGCTAACTCTTCGTGTGCAGCTCGTGGTGCTCGTCATCACTGCCGTGACCACTGCTATCTCGGCAAGATCATTGCAACTCAAGCAGGGACTGCCCTTTGCAACGCAGATCTCGGCATGGATCTGTCTCATCGTTTGTCTCGTGTTCCCGTTCGTCTACGGATTCCGCGGGGCGATCTCAGTCAAAGCGGGACAAGATAGCAAGTCAACAAGCGTCGTCGTCAAGCAGCCCAGCAGTCAACGTTTGGCTGTGGTCATTTTTGCGTTCGCACCGGTATTCGTGCTGCTTTCCTTACGAGACGAGGTGTTGTTCTTCGGATGCTATACTGCTACGCTGTTGGTATGGGCCAAGCTGGAAGGATCTCAACATGAATCGCAACCTAAAGCAAGCTCTTCAACGACCGGAAACGCAAGGAGACTGTTACAGCTACCAGAGCTGCGAATCAGTCTCTTCTACCTCTTCTTCTTGCATATCGGCTTCTTCGGCACAGGCAACGTAGCATCCATCTCGTCCTTCTATCTTTCGCCAGTTTATCGGCTGGTTCCGATCTTCAATCCATTCCTCATGGCGACACTGTTACTGCTCAAGATTCTCGTACCGTTCCTCATCCTTAATGCTGTCTTCTCGCTCATGGCAACGACGGCTCCTCTGGCGTCGACAGCGACCATGCCAAAATCCATCGATCGAGGATTGAAGTTGATGGGCGAGACAGCTCCGGGTGGACTCGGACTCGATTCGGGACTCAGTCTGGTGTTTGGTGCAGGTATCGCGGCAGACGTTCTAGCGCTCAACTTTTTGTTTGCAGTCAAGAGTGAAGGAAGCTGGTTGGAGATCGGACAAACCATCACTCACTTTGTCATGGCTAACTTGCTGCAGATCTTCATGCTTGCGCTGGCAGCGGCGAGTTCAGCCATCATCGGACAGGCATAAGTGCATTGTCTCTGAGTTGATCATCCGGTGCAGTCTCGGTCGAAAAGCGCTCACCGTAAGGTAAAAGTAATACCGTTACAGTACAGTACTGTAATAGAAAGTCAACTTAGCGCAACTCTTGCCATGACAGCTTGTCTCGATAAGGCTGAGTTCTGGCACTTCCGAAAATCAAAGCTTGTTTTGAGTTGCCATTTGGCGGCTGAGTCGTGAGAGCATACATGTGTCATAACCCTCATCATGAATCTCCTTGCCTTCTGAAGGAACAGCAGCCTCCTCTTCTGTCTCTCATTCCTCTGTTCCTCTCTCTACGCGTCGGAAATCGGGCTCTTTCATGTGCTTGTGTCTGGTGTGTGTTGCTTCGCGTCTTTCGCGCTCAGACCTTGCCAACTTCAGCTGCGCAGAAAAGTGAAGGATGAAATTGAATGCATTCAATTCAACTCTCTTCTTTGACTTTTTGAAATCAGCCAGACCCTGACCGGCCTCTTGAGTCAATCTTCTTCCCTTACTTCTCTCCTCGATCTTCTGTTCTCTCACTCTATCTTTCTTATCTCAACAAGGCTAGCTTGGCCAGATCTGACAAGCTCGACGCTGCTGTATCACTCTCAATTATCAGAGCTAATCCAGCATTTTGACCCGCGCCATCTTCTTCGCTGGTCGTCTTCAGTCTCATCAAGTCCGAAAAGCTCTCTGATCTCAATCTTTTCATCGGCTCATCTCTCTTCCGTGACCATCACCTCATCTCGCCGGTATCGCTCAAGCTCGTCACACCAACATACTCAGGTCGGCCTGGCTCGGCACCGGAATCGCCAAACCCTCGCGGTCATCGCTATTCTAGGTCCCCACGCATCAATCATCTTGACCGAACATCAAGACCGAACATCCGGCTAGCTTAGGACGAACGTGTCTATTGAACGCGACAGCAATCCCTTCATTCGATCCTCAAGGACACCCTCGTAGAGTCACCTGATATCCAGCGCGCTAGCTTCTGCGACCAAAGCGATCCGCCCTCTCATCACCAACACTCGACGTTCCGGCTCCGAGGTGCGTCTCGCACCCTCCCGCTCAGATGTCCAAGTGATCAATCATGCCCCCACAGCATCTCCCCCTCTCAAGTGAGGATGAAGATGAACCACGATACCCTCTTCGCTCCCTCAAGCGTGTTGTACCCAGGCGAGACTCCGATAGCGAATTCGATGAATTACAATCCGACGCCGAGGACGACTTGCTCCCTCCTCCACCACCGCCACCGCGACCGTCTGCTTCCACCGCCTTTCGTGCCAAGAAGTCGTCGAAACAAAGAGACCTGGAGAGGAAGCAAAGAAAAGATGAGAAACGCAAGCTGAAGCGCCAGCGTCGTCAGGCGGATTTGAAAGCGGCCGCAATAGAGGAGACCGCCAAGCAGGACAGTGACGGCGCCTCTTCTTCTCATAGCATCTCTAAAGCTTCCACTCAACCAACTCGTCCGAATGCTGCAGATCTCCCGCCGCACCATCAGAACGGCACACACCCAGTGCAAGTGTTGGACAGCGACGACGACGATGACGCTCCATTGCAGTCGCTTGTTGTCCCGAGATCTCCCTCCCAGCCAACGCAAGCAAACACCGAGCCGGCGCCATCTGCAGACGCGATGAGCGAAGAAGAGGTCGAAGCCATTGCATCACAACCCCCAGTCCCCCAAGATGATCATGCGGATAGGGCAAACTCGGTACCTGCCACTGCAGTGCATGAGAAAGTTCAACCCACAAGCCAGCGCGCTACATCTGCTCGACCTGACAGCATGAACGGATCAGGGGAGGCAGGAGATCCCATCCAGTTTGCCAGCTCCGACGCGCCATTGCCACTTGTCGATGAGAATGTCGATGAGAACGAATACGACGACACTATTTCAGATGTCAGTTCGGTCTCATACAGCGACTCAGAGGAGTACGAGGAAGGCGCTTACTTCTATACGAGTTCCGAAGGATCCCTACACGGTTCCGACAGCGAGGAGGGGCTGGGTGCTTGGACAAACTGGGACAGGGAAAAGTGGCAGGGCAACACAGCGCACCTCGATAAAGCTTACGACGGTAACTTCGACGTAAAGGCGGTTCTTCGTCATCGTCGCAATCCTCGCCGAGGCTTCATCGAATATCGCACCGTCTGGGCTGGATATCCGATCTACTCGACTACTTGGGAGCCAGAATCTCACTTCAACAGCCCCATTACGATGCGAGAGTACTGGGAGCGTCAAGGAGGTCGCCCTGCTGACGTTCCGATCGACCTGAATGACTATTCTGCCCATGATTCAGATACGGACAACGCAGTGGTTCGTCGTCCACGTCAGCGGGCTCATCAAGCCAAAAAGAAGAAGAGACGAGATATTCGTAAAGACAAGGTGCAACTGCGCGAGTACCTGGCTTCACTTGACAAGGATCGTGCGAAAGCCAAAGCCAAGGAGGAGGCGCGGTACGAGAAGTTCCGTAAGGCGAATCGGGTGGAGCTCGATACCGAACGAGTGCATGAAAAGGGCACCAGTCGCAGCTACAAAAAGCGTATGGAGAAGCTGCAGGCGAAGAAATGGCAAAGGAGAGCCGGCAGCGGCGGTGCCGATGGCGGTCCATCACGTTACACCAAGACACAGGCCGACCGCATCATGGCCGATGTTTCAATGAAGGGACGTGGAGGTACGAGCTCCAGCACCATTTCTGCCCGTACTCGGGTCTCGCAGCTTGATGACAGTATCCCGGACAACGACGAAAGCCAGATGGTCTTTCGACGTTCTGGCCCCAGTTCTGGACCTGGCTTTTCAAGTCTTGGTCCATCTGCTGTGGCTCCAATTCGCCACTCCGGCGCTGTCCGCTACACCACCGGTCCGGCGTCCACATCAGGCTCAGGCCCAGGCGGGCAACCATCACAGCCGCGACCGGTCCCTGGTAGCTTCAAAGGAGCGCACCGCCGCGAGCCCAAAGTGCAGCTCAAGAAGGACTTTGACCTTTTTCTCAACCGCTTGCACAGCAACAGTGCTGCTGGTAGGGACCGCCAGACCATTGATCCAGCTTCAGGCCCTCTCCAGGCTCCGACGGATGCCGAAGGTCGACCGGTCACGGCGCCACGAAGACCTTCTGAGGCCAGAAAGCCTAATCTCCTCGTTCTGCAACCAGTGAAGGACTTCAAAGGTGGCAGCCGCGCCCCTCCTGCTGCTCCTCCCGCCCCACCAAGATACGGAGGAAGCTCTGGATCATCGGAAGCCGGCGACAACGAGCCGTTCGGGATTCCTGAGATGAGTGCGGCGCGCAACCAGTTCAATCCTCACCAACCCGCCCCGCAGTCTGACGACGAAGCTAGAAAGGCCACGCAGGCCTCCGGCGCACCGGCAAACAAAGCCTTGCCCAAGCGTAGCAGCCTTGCTCAAGCTGTGCCCACCGAAGACCCTCGACGACGGGCTCGTTTCGCCCCAGCGGAACCGGTGCAGACGTCGCAAGCATCGTGGTCTCCTCCAGCGGACAACAACCAATGGTCTCCTCAGGAGTCGAGCTTTGGCTGGGACGCCGCTGCGAACCAAGACCCTTCACCCATCCCCACTCCTAGATCGCCGCTGGAGGGTGATGCTTCCAGTCGAGGCACCGAAGGACCACCAGGCAAACCACCGCAAAAGGTCGTTTGGCATGGTTGGCTTGAATTTGTCGCAGGTCACAATGTGATTGAGCTGGAAGGTGCACTGCGTGCAGCAGACGCCATGTCGGCAGATCGTATCAAGAAGTTGGGACTGGGAGTTAGCGGCACCTTCTTACGTTTCGACAAAGTTCTGCCGCTGTCTTGGCTGCGAGATCTCCTGGCGGGACACAGTGTTGCAAGTGAAGAAGCCATGCTTCTTGACGCTCACGGCCCAGAGGCGCAACAAGTCCGATCTTCACTGGACCAGGTCTCAGAAGAGGTCAAAGCTCTCGATGTTGCCTTGCTGGCCTATGCGGGCGAGAATCCACCTCCTCAAGATGGCAACGGCGAGTCGTTCCCAAAAGGTCGCCTGGAATACTTCGCCGCCTTCTCGGGCAAGTACGCCATCGATTATATCACTGGCATTCCTCCGGCCCTTCGAAATGTCGCCAGGCAGCCGTACACTTTGTGTGTCATGCCTTTACAGCTAGAACACCACCCCGCCCCAGCGCATCTGATCTCCACACAGAGTCCACCGCCCTTGGAGCCCTTGATCAGCAACGTCTTTGACAACGCCATCGGCAAGAAGACGATCGAGGATCTCAAGATCGGTCGCAACGACATTCGCAAAGTCAAGCGCGCAGCCCAACGGTATCGAATCAGCCCTCAGCTCTACGAAGGTATCAGAAGCAGGTACAATGTCATCTTCCTTGGTCGAAACCCGCCAAGCTACGAGAAGAGTGTGTTGTACTACATGGTGCGCATCTTCGAGGGCGGGTTTCGCTTGGCTCTTGATCCCGACAAGGACGGGAAGCTTCTCAATAATCCCAAGATCGGCGTCAATGTGTTTGTGAGACGCGCTGCTATCGCCGAGGCCATTGACAACGACGAGCAACTCACGCTGGTTCTCGCAGGCTATCTGAGGCGATTCAAGCGACAGCCTCGATGCCAGTTCTGGACGTTCGGCTTCTCACCTGAGGACCCTGACGAACGTGTGCGCGAGATCTTCCCTGGTCACGACGGCCTTGTCACGTTCTCCATGTCTGCTATATTGGCTGACCTACTAAGATCTTCGACCGAGGAGAAGGACGGCGACAAAGAGGAGGGACAATTGACGCAGACAGACAAATCAACGCCTCCTTCTATCCTCTGCCAAGCGGCCTACCACGTTGCCGACAATTGGCGAGTCCGACTTCACCCATGGATCCGTTCATGCTTCCGACTTCTGGCAGATCAGTTGGAGCCTGTCTGTCGAGCTTTGAACTTGCTCGAGGAAGGAGACGAGTTCCCGATTGAGCTCATGCTTGAACTTGATTCCAAGATCGAGGCGCTGTACACATCAGCACTTATCGAGGAGTGGAGCGGAGACGTCATCAACGGATTGCCTTTTGACGAGCCGACGGAGGTGCCAGAAGAGCCAGAGCAATTGGTGAAGAAGATGGATGCCGAAGTGTTTGCGACCATTCGCAAGAGCCAGCTACGCACAATCTCGGATACGCGATTCCATGTCATGGTGTCCTGTCGGGAAGTGGAAGCAGAAAAGTCGGAGGAGGAAGCAGCGGGAGTTGAAGTTATCAGTATCGAAGAGTTCAGCAAGAACAAGTGCCGAGAGCTCGCGAAGCTTCCTGGCAATTGACTTATCTGTGTTCAAAACGTATCGTATCAGTCTCTGTACTCTGTATTGCGCATGTTCTTGTATCCGACGCAATGTACTCCAATCATGTCTGCCGTCAAGATCGACAAAAGTGTGGAATGGATTGATTTCCTGAATTGAGAGGTCTTGAGGTGTTGTGTGAATTGTTGGATGTGAGTGGAGTCGGCGGAGAGAATTTGGAGATTGGACCCTGACATGCGAACGCGCACTTCTCGCGCACAGACGCAGCTCGCTCGTTGCACCCCACTTCCACCATCAGTGTTTCGTTCAGGTTCTTCACCACACCATCACCTCCGGAATCCTCACAGCAGAGTCTAGTGAAGGCGCAGAGTCCAGCAGCAGCTGTGTTCATCCTCAGCAAGTGCCATAAGACGGAAGCCAGGACACCAACGTGGTTCAATCACTGCGCCGAACTATTAGTTGGGAAGAGACTCCAGCAGCCAGTCCGACGTCGCCGCAGCGAAAGCGTGCAGACACAAGACGTTCAGAGAGGAAAGCCCTTTCGAAGCGCGGACCAGGGTATCAAAAGACAGGAAGGAAGACTTCGGCAGTTCGGTTCCATCCCAATGCGCAGCCAGTAGCATCTCGATCTCAGCATCAGGTTCACCCATCTCGCCCATCTGAGACCTGAGTCGCACATCTATCAGGCTCAACAGCTCAACATCGGCATCCAATTGAAGGGACATTCATCGACTCGCCACAATGGACCGCGACTTCTACTCGTTCGTCCGCCTGTCGGATCTGAACCTCAACCTCACCTTCCGTATCTCGTCCCTGCAAGGAACGCTAGATCGTATTTCTCGCACAGAGCTACTCGAGAAGCCGGGAGCACGACACTGGGGAGCACAGCAAAGCAAGTTTCCCGACCTCATCGTAGAATGTCGACTCTTTTCCGACAACAAACCACTCAGCGTGCCTGTCAAGACAGCCTACAAACCCTTTCGAAACAACCATCAGTGGAATGAATGGATCACTCTCCCTTACAAGCTCTGCGACTTGCCACTGGGTGCTCAGCTCACATTCACAATCTACGATGTAGCCTCGAGTAACACCTCGCGCATCATTGGTGGTACAACACTGCCGCTGTTCAGCAAGAAAGGCACTCTCAAATCAGCTCAGCATCGCTTGTTCGTATGGAAGGGGGTGAAAGGAGATGGAAGTGTGGAGACAGCTACACCAAGCAAAGTGGGCGAGATGAAGGATGAGATGGGCAGATTGGAGAAGCTGATCAAGCGACATGAGAGGGGCGACTTGCCACGGGTGGATTGGCTCGATAAGCTCGCCTATCGACAGGTGGAGAAGGTGCATAAGCTTGAGAGTCAGTCGAGTGACAGGCTTTTCTTATACGTTGATCTGCCACGGTTCGAGTTGCCTATCGTGTTCTGCGAGGCAGAGTCGATACTTCCATCAGCTGATGCTTCGCATGGGCTTGCGTCGCTCTCCAACGCCGTGGTCGGACCGAGCTCTGGCGCGACGCTCGGAGGTGCTGGAGCAGGCGGGAATGAGCTCGGTGGTGCTGTATCGCAAGGAGGTCCCGGCAGTGCTATGTCAGCGGCTTCGAACAATCCAAGCTCTGCGGCGGCAGCAGCAGCTGCTGCAGCGGCCGCACTCTCCACAGCAGACCCAAATCGCATCACCTCTTCACTCTTCACCATCTTCGATCCCGAAATCTCGCGGTCCAATCCAGTCGAAGCCAAACATCGCCGACTCGTTCGTTCGCATAGATCAGGTCCCCTCGATCGCGAGCTCAAACCGTCAGCCGAAGTTAGAGACGAGCTTAACGAGATCCTCTCATATCCTCCAACGCGCGTACTTACGCCGGCAGAGATGGACAGGGTATGGTCGTTCCGTTTCTACCTGACGAGGGATCCTAAGGGATTGACCAAGTTCCTGAAATCGGTCGTGTGGACTGATCAGGGTGAAGCAAAGCAAGCAACGGAAGTTTTGCTGCCGATGTGGACCGAGCCTGGCTTAGATGATGCGCTGGAGTTGCTCGGTCCTACATTTAAGGATCCTCGTGTGAGGTCTTATGCTGTGCGTCAGCTGGAGAGGGCCGAGGATGAGGAGTTGATCTTGTATCTATTGCAGTTGGTACAGGCGCTGAAGTTCGAGAAGCCAGTAACCCGCAGTTCGGGTGGACTTACTGGTTCCGCGACGGGTGAACGAGAGAGCGAGTCTCGTCGACTGCCTGCTGCTCGTCCTTCAGCCAAGTCACCCTCCCACTCGCTGACGACAGAAGCTACAGAGGAAGACAGCAGCGGATTGGCCGACTTCCTCATTCGTAGAGGTGTAGCTAGCCCTCTGTTGGGTAACAATCTGTACTGGTACCTCGAAGTGGAATGCGAGGATCCAAAGACCGGCACACTGTTCAAGGCTGTCAAAAAGCGATTCTTGGAACGTCTTGGTTCTCTCCCTACCGGTGCCGAGAGGAGAGAGACGATATCGAGACAAGCGACCTTGCTCGCAATGCTGTCCAGGCGGGCTAAAGAGTTACGCTCGAACAGGGACGCAAGACCGAAGAAGATCGAGAAGCTACGTGCACTCATAGCTGATCCTAAGAATGGACTCAATCGCTTTGATCCACCTCTGATGCTACCTTTGGATGCATCGATCTCAGTGACGGGTATTGTTGCGGAGAAAAGTACGATCTTCAAGAGTAATCTGTTCCCGCTTAGGCTGGAATTTACAACGGTGGTCAATTCGGCTTTGACATCGGGAGGTGGGGATGATGTGGAGGGAAGCGGGCATTTGCCGGATAGCATTACATCGAGCTTGATTGAAGATGGTGAAGAGGGGTCACTGATTGAGGACGATTCGCGCGATAGTGGAAATGGTATGGGGAAGGATGGAAAGAAGGCTGGTGAAGTGGGTAACTATACTCTGATCTTCAAGAATGGAGATGATTTGCGACAAGATCAACTTGTCATTCAACTCTTCTCACTCATGGATCGGCTTTTGCGAAACGAAAACCTGGATCTGAAAATGACACCCTATCGCGTGCTCGCAACAGGAAGCATCGATGGTATGGTTCAATTCGTCGATTCTCTTTCCATCGCTGCCATTCTTTCCGCCCATCAAAACTCGCTTCTCAACTTCCTCCGTGCCCACCATCCACAACCTACCTCTCTGTCGACCTACGGTGTAGATCCTGGAGTGTTTGAAACCTTCATCCGTTCCTGTGCTGGCTACTGTGTAGTCACCTATCTGCTCGGAGTTGGAGATCGACATCTCGACAACCTGCTTCTTTCCTCGGATGGACATTTCTTCCACGTCGATTTCGGTTACATCCTCGGTCGAGATCCTAAACCTTTCCCCCCTCCCGTCAAAGTATGCAAGGAAATGGTCGATGCTATGGGTGGTACTCAATCTCCTCACTACGCAAGGTTCAAAGCGTTCTGCTATACCGCTTTTACCAATCTGCGGAAGAACGCCAATTTGATTCTGAACTTGGTGGCGTTGATGGTAGATGCGAATATTCCAGATATCAGGTTGGAACCGGATAAGGCGGTGTTGAAGGTTCAGGATAAGTTTTTGTTGCATTTGAGCGAGGATGAGGCGATTAAGGAGTTTGAGGGGTTGTTGAATGAGACGAGTTATCTGTCGACTATGTTTGATAGGTTGCATGATATGGCGCAGTATTTCAGGCAGTAGTTTGGGCAGATGAAGGAATGGAAGTCGAAATCATCATGCAATGTGATATGGGTGTGCGATTGATGTGCGTAAAAATACAATTGTGGTAGAGAAGTGTGAGGAGAGTTATGATCAGGTAGTTCGTTGAGCGAGTCTCATTGAAGCAGGTGCTCTTGGTGGATGAAGATTTCCAAATGGCGATGACGATGGTGCTGAAGCTGTTGGCGCTGGTTGTGCTGTTGCCATATTTGGTGCTTGTGTTGGTACAATCGCAGGTAGTGGGGGTGGAGGAGGTGGTTGATGGATCCAACTCGATTTCTGATCCTCCAAGATCTGCTCTACATCATCATCGTTGAAATCGCTTGTTTCTTCCCACATCTGACTAAAGTCAAGATCCTGGGTATTCCAGATTCTGTTACCATCTGCATCTTCTTCCTCTGCTCGTTTTGACGGTTGTTGTTTCCTAGTCAGATAGGTTGGGTCAAGTTGTTCTGGTCGAGTGCCGAACAATGTTGAGCGGGAGAAAGCGGTAGGGGGTAGAATCCAAGATCGTTCTCGAAGACGTTTGTGTCTTTCTCGATCTTCTTCTATCCTCCTCTGCATGTCGTTGGGGGGAAGAAGGGTAAGGTTTCTCCTTTCGGGTGATAGGGCGTAAAGACTAGCTTTGCGGACTTGCAACATCGTTTCTAGATCTTCGAGAGTGGAACGATCCAGGACGAATCTTGCCTTCCATGCTGCGAGAATCTTCTCCACTGCGGGAACGTTGAGTAATGCGTCCCATCGATCTTCTGGTATCGCTAGGTCGAAGAGCGCATAGAGATCCCGTTCAAGATGTCGACGAAAAAGCGAACGGATAGTGGGGGAAAGGGTTTCGTCGGTGAATATGCAATCGATGAGAAAGAGGAGATTTATGCGACGATTGATAGAGCCTGATTTGCATTCGTCCATGATGCATTCCCAGAGTTCGGAGTGCATGAGTTGAGCATATTCGACGATGTAAGAGAGCGCTTTTTGAATTGTGGGGAGGGCTGCATTGAGTCGATGAAGGGTTGAGACGAATTGAAGGCGGATCTGAAATGGATCTGACATGTTTGGGCGGAGCGACGCTTTGCAGCGTCTGACCTTCGAAGAGAAAGTATATGAAGGAGCTGGGATTAGCTGGTAGAGGAGAAGCATATGGTGTAAAAGGGGTTGGTCGGTGAGAAGGTTGAGTTGCTGGAAAAATGGTTCGGAAATCGGACATGTGGAGCGGAAAGAGCTGTGTGTGTGTGTGCATCTTTTGCGGGGACGTGATATCCAAGACCAACACTCACAGACTCTTTCACTTTCCGCAGCTTACACCAACATCAAAACTCAAATCATCAGCTTTTCACTGGCTGCGTGGCCGAGCACAGACACCTTCCGTGGCAACGGGGCTCGTAAAGATGCCAACGAGTCAGCAACTTCAGCTGGAGTTCGCACAGCGTGACATCTCATTTCAGTATGCACAACTCTGCTTGCCGTCAAATTGCCCGGCTGGTATCTATGTTCAACTCGATGATGATGATACACACCGTAAGTGCCAATCTTGTCTCACTATCTATGATATGAGCTTTTTTCACTCATAAGTCTTGCTCTCGTCATGGCCTTACTTACAGTCTGGCATGCGGTGATCTTTGTTCAAAAGGGACCCTTCAGCGGCGGTATCTTTCGATTCGACATTGTTTTCCCTTCCAACTACCCCTCTGCCACTCCTCAAGTTTTCTTCCCTCCAACTCTACTGCATCCCCTGGTCGATCCAGACACAGGACGTCTCTTGCTCAGCTCTCGGTTCCCAGGCGCCTGGAAACCTCGACAAGACTTCGTCTTCCACATTCTCGAGTTTGTCAAAAGCGTTTTTCAAGAAGAAACACTCGACAGTCTTAGGGAAGGAATCGTAGCTAACACGGAGGTGTACAGAATGTTCCGAACGCATCGAACACTCTTCAACAAGCTCGCACTGCAGTCGGTTGCGCTATCCACAGCTCCTTCGAGTTTGTATGATGTCAGTGGAGGGAGTGGGTTTCCAAATCCTAGTATTGGGTTGAATTTGGCGAATCCGATAAGGCCGAGTGTTTCAGATAAGGTGGCGAGTCGACCGATTAGGGCGGAAGAGGCAAATGGGATTCTGTTTAGAAAGCTGGAGGATGAAGAGATGGCGGTGTTGCGGAAAGAGATCTTTGGAGATGAGGAGATTTCCGTGGAATCATCAGCATAGCCTGTGGCGATCGCAGTCACATTCTCTGCATCTTTTGGTGACTCAATATACCCCATCGCAAGTTCAAGGCGATTCGACGTGTGTGTGACTTGGGCGTTTGGTGTGATATTGAGCGAGTTGAGGATCGCAATATGGCGCAAAAGGAAACGGCTAGATTAAAAAGAAACTGCAGCACCTAGGATTCCCGCGTGGTCCCCCACCGCAGTACTGACTAGGCGATACCTTGCTTAACTTCGCAGATCGGACGGGATGCGGTGCTTTCAAGGTTCTATGGCCGCAGATGTCAGATTTTGAACTAGAAAGCATCATGAGTCCATTCGTTGTGGCAGGAAGATCACTGTTGGAACAAGGCTGAGTCGCGTGCAACAAGGTCAGGGTCCAACTCAGCCTGGTATGCAAGGGTCTGAACCGGCGGTGCTGATTCAGTCAATAATGGTGTGGTCCTTCTTTGCAATGCTGTACATCTGCAGCGATGATCCGCGGACGCAGTGTTAATTCAAGCTACTGTAGTGACAGGTGTCTTTCTCGCTGGAAGGGAACAAGCGACGAGTTCTACAACAAAGCTGGACCGTCGGATCACTTGCATCCGATCTACGAGTCTGGTATCATTATCGTGGCTCAGTCGCTCGGCAAAAGATTTCTTTACACCTGTACCAAACACACGAATCCACCATGCAAAGCTCTATACTGTATCCCTTTCGATAGTATGGTGCTGGCGGTCAATGTTCATAACCTCGATACAATGCAACAGCAAGTGTTTCTTTCATGCCGCCGATTCCAGACACGTCAGGAACCGTTTCATTGCCCTCGTCGAGTCTTTTCAACATCAGCATGATACGGCTGTGATTCGCTTCTCTGATCATGCCCGATATATGACTCGATCCAACCCGACCATAATCAAGCGACTCTACAGCGGCAGATTCATTGGGCAAGGTGTTGACTCCTATCCCCTTGATCTGTCCGTTCTGCGGATTGATTTCGCTTCAGCGCCTATTTGAGTGTGAGTTGTATCGAACGCGTCGGCGCAAGTTGTGCCGAAAAGCTGAGCTGCATATCCTTCTCGCTTCTTCTTGAACTGTGGTTGCGAACGGCGACAACACAGAGGTCCAACTCCGCCGCCCATCCCTGCTGATTTTTTGTATAGCCTTGGGCACTTCTACTCCTCTTTTTGTGTAACTTTTTCTGAACCCCTTCCGTGCAAGCATAGCCGACCGCATGGTTTCTTATCAACCAGCGTCTTCTAATTCGTTGTAGGTCTTCTCAGGCAGTGATGCACTCAAGTATATACACGCCCTTCTTGGTCTTAGTACTCCTGTCAACCCCACATCAAGAATTTCCTGCCTGTGTCACTACAGTATCATCAAACTTGCACCAGAACACGGCAACTACGTCCTACCTCGCATCCTCTGACCTGTTCGGGACCACATATCGAGGCTATCTTCGCTCGCGATTGTCGCACTTCGAGTAGAGCAGCGTTAGGGCATCTTCGACTTTCATGGCCACAATAAAACCGCTGCTTCATGAGCAGCCATCGCATCCCTTTTCATACACATCAACACCGATCATCTTTGAAGCATATCTCCCTGCTGCAGTCGTAGTTGCAGTCCTTCTTCAACGCATCTGGCCCAAGTCTTCCAATGCATCACCTTCCTTCTTGGCTCGAGTCTTCACCCCTTTCGTCAGCCCAGAAGATGTCCACGAGTATGACCGCATCGAGGCTGAGGCGAGACAGAACGACAAGCATGTCCAGGCTACATTGGGCGAATCCCCGTCCTCTGCTCAGAACCAGGCTCACAATGGATACGGCTCTACAACAGATAGCAAACAGAAAGCGACGGTCAGTCTGAACCGTACACCAACACAAGACGCAGGAGACAGCGAAAGCTCGCCATTACTAGGGGCCAACTCAAGATCGCAAGATGATAGCATCGCATCTCAAAGAGCCCCCAAACAGCCCACTGTTGTGCATGTGGGGCTCACCATTATCAATCTCTTGCATTTGCTTGCTTGGGTCTCTGCTCTCGTCTTCGCTTCCCTAAGCTCTCGCCGTGCCGATCGTACGGGCGCTGAAGCAGGCTTCCAGAATGCAACAGGTCTGCGATTTGTTGCTGCTTTGCAGGTAGTTGGCTGGACGTATGCATCCATCTCTTCCTCTTTCTTCCCATCACCAACTCCACCCTATGCAATTCTCATCTTCTACGGCCTACAGCTCACCGGCTCGGCGGTCTCTGGCTACCACTCTCTCTTCAGCGTACCCCATGCGCCGCTCTCGCCACCACATCAGAGTGAGCTTGCTCCTCCCATCTTTTCCCTTGTTTCCTTCGCCCTTACCCTGTTCGGAGTCGCCCTGATCATGAGCCTGCCGCTGCAGGTATACGATCGAAACCCGCAGCACGATCGCAACGGCTACCCGCCACCTCTCGAAGATTACTGCACATTGTGGCAATGGATCAGCTTTTCCTGGCTCGACCCTATCATCACCCTAGCTCAGACCCGTCCACTCGAAGACGTCGATGTCTCGCAATTGAGCAAACTGTCCAAATCGCAGGTACTCTTGTCCAAGATGCGTCAAGTACAGCGCAATGACACTGAAAAGTACGAGCAAGCAAAGGCTCAGGCAGAGGCACGCACAGCCAAGGCCACTACTGCAGAGAGGGAAAAAGCACTTGCGAAGGCGGAGAAGAAGAAGCCCAACATCTTGCGACAGATCATGTGGATGAACTCTCGAGATCTTGCGCTCGACTTTATTCTCACCATCGTCTCCTACACTCTAGCCTATGCAAGTCCTTTCTTCCTCCGACAGATCCTGGGTGCGCTTCAGAGCAAAGAGGAAGAGCCCGCCCAAGTTTTCGGAGCAGCTCACCACCTATCAGCTATTCCGGCATCTGGCTCCTCGGCTTTCACTACAGCCTTGGAAGGAACAATGCAATCTTATGCTTCCCCAATGATGAACTATATCACTTTCGACAGATATGGTGCTATCGACCCGGCCAAGAAGCGTGCATTCCTGTACGCCGTGTTCGCTCTACTTGCTTCTGTCGTCAAGACCCAGACCGATTTGCAGCATCTTTACTACAGTCGACGTGCCGGTGTTCGTATCAAGTCGGAACTCACCCTGGCAATTTACGACAAGGCTCTCCGCCGAAAAGACATATCTGGCTCGCTTCAAAATACCACCTCGACCGCCGAAGCGCAAGAAACGGGCGCCGACGCCGACAAGGCTCAAGGCAAGGACAAGGACGCATCAGCAAAGAAGAATGACAAGAAGGAACAAGATGACGACAAGAGCTCTGCCAGTGTTGGTAAGGTCGTCAACCTTATGGCTGCGGACGCTAGCTTCGTCGCCAACACCGTCTGTGCCCTCTACATGGGCTATTCTGCTCCAGTCGAGCTGGCGATTGCAACCACCTTCCTGTACAAGCTTCTCGGTTGGTCCGCGTTCGTCGGTGTTGGTCCTGCCCTCTTCCTCATGCCGATGCAGCAGCGTTTCACCATGATGTCCTTCAATAACAACAAGGAGGTCCTCAAGGCTAGAGACAAGCGTATCACTGTACTCAACGAGCTGATTCTCTCGATCCGGTTCATCAAGTTCTTCGCATGGGAGCGCGGTTGGTCAGAGCGGGTGATGCGGGCTCGTCAGGCTGAGGTCAAGTGGCTCAGGAGAGGCGTCTGGATCATGGCTGGTCTCTTTTGGTCCTTCGCTCTGATTCCTCTTTCCTTCACCGTCTCGGCGTTCGCTTCGTACACGCTAATTGAAGGCAAGCAGCTGGATGTGGCTACCGGCTTCACTGCGATCGCCCTCTTTGGCATGCTTAGGAACCCGCTTAACGTCCTGCCCATGGTTGTCAACTGGATTTTCCAGGCCAAGGTGTCCATGGATCGAATCGATGCTTTCCTCCACGAAGACGAAGTACCAGCCTGGGTTGTCGAGAACCGAAACGCACATTCCGAGCATTCAGATGGAAAAGACGCTGCAGAGGATCGCAGCATTGTCCTCGAAGGGGCCACACTCCGATGGCAAGGCTCAAAACCTGCCGACATCAAGTCAACGCAAGCTGCTAAGCCCTCTTTGCTTTCCAAGCTCAAGTTCTGGAAGAAGAAGACACCCAACGCGCCAGAACAGCAGGAAAACGGCCATGACGCTCAAACCAACGACGGAGGCGACGAACCAGAACCTTTCCATCTAACAGCAATAGACTTCCACCCGCCTCCTGGCAAGATGACCTTGGTCTGCGGTCCCACTGGCTCCGGCAAATCGTCTCTGCTCTCAGGCATTCTCGGCGAGATGGAATTGATCGAAGGCACCATCTCCTTGCCAAAACGTCCTTTGACCTTGCTTAGCGGTGGTGTCACGTACTGTTCTCAGACTGCCTGGCTGGAGACCATGAGCATCCGTGACAACATCGTCTTCGGACAGTACTTTGACCAAGAGCGTTACGACGAGGTCCTTGATTGCTGCTGCCTCAAGCCGGATCTCGAGACCTTCCCTGACGGGGATCAGACTGAGATCGGAGAGAACGGCGTTTCCCTCTCCGGAGGCCAGAAGGCACGAGTAGCTTTAGCACGCGCTGTGTATTCGCGATCTCCCGTTCTGCTCCTGGACGATGTTCTGGCTGCTGTAGACTCGCACACCGCCAAGAAGCTCGTGGATGACTGTCTTTGCGGAGACCTGGTTCGTGGCCGAACCGTCGTTCTGGTCACGCATCATGTCGAAGCTGTTCTGCCGCATGTTTCACATGTAGTCATGCTCGAAGACGGGCGTATCCGAGCTAGCGGTTCTCCAGCTGAACTCAAGGCAGAAGGACTGCTTTCAATGCTCGTACAAGAACTGGCTTCTAGAGATCCGGACAGCAAGGGCAAGGAGGCAGCGAAGGATGAGCTCAAGAACGAAGCGGCCAAAGACGCTGCCGTCGAAGCAAAGGTTCAGTCTAAAGTTGACAGCTCTACCAAGGGCAAAGATGACTCCAAATCAACCAATGCAGCATCTGGCTCGGGACGCGGCAAACTGATCAAAGCAGAAGGCAAGTCCACGGGCAAAGTCAGACGTGAGATCTACGTAACCTATCTTTCGGCTTTCGGATGGCTGCCTGTTGCTATCGTTCTGTTTGGTATCACTTGGTCGCGAGCTTCCGATGTAGTCGAAAAGTATTGGCTTTCCTATTGGGGAAATGCATATCTGCGTCGCCAAGGCGATCAAGCTCACAGCAGATTGCCTGATCCTAAAGACAACGTGGCGCCATACCTGATCATTCACGCCTCCATTCTGCTATTTGGTTACGCTGGTAACATCATGGCGGTTATCTTTATCGGTACTTATGGTATTGAAGCAAGCAATAAGCTCTTCAAGAGAATGCTGCACACCGTAGTGCGATCTCCGACACGATTCTTTGATCAGACACCTACCGGTCGAATCCTGAACCGATTCACCAAGGATGTCGAAACGGTCGACAGCACGTTGGCCGGCAACGTTCGTCAACTCGTAGCCTTTGGAATTGCGTCGGTCCTGGCATTTGGTACGATGGCGGTAACCGTTCCGATCTTTGTGCCACCTTTGGTCTTCTTCGCTTACATCTACTACAGGACGGCACAGGCTTACGTCGGTGCGGCCAGAGATCTTCGTCGATTAGAGTCGGTCACTCGCTCGCCTATCTTTCAGTCCTTCTCGGAAGTGCTCAACGGCATTGCGACTGTGCGAGCATATGGTGCGCAGGAGCGATTCTTAGAGACTTTGTACCGTCGTCTTGACGCAACACAAAGCTGCTACAACTTGTTCTGGATGACCAATCGATGGCTGATGCTGCGATTCGATCTCTTGGGGGCGTTCATCGTCTTCGGCGCATCGGTTCTTGCCCTCGCTGGTGGTATTGAGGCGGGCTGGGCTGGTATCGCGATTACGCAGGCACAAGCGTTTGTGCTGGCCATGTACTGGCTCTGTCGTTGCTGGACCGGGTTCGAGATGGATCTCAACTCAGTAGAGAGGATTCACGAGTATCTTGAGCTGCCACAGGAGCCTGCAGAGGTAATCGAGGGTAGTCGACCTCCTCCCAACTGGCCATCCAAGATCGACAGCAGAGGTATTCAGGTCACCGGTCTTGTGCTCAAATACGCACCTGACCTTGATCCGGTTCTGCGGGGTGTTGATTTCCGTATCGCTGCTGGCGAGAAGGTGGGATTGGTGGGTAGGACTGGTTCGGGTAAGAGTACTTTGGCGCTTGCCTTCTTCCGCTTTGTCGAGTATGAGGAGGGTTCGATCGTTATTGACGGAATCGACATCAGCAAGATTGGTCTCGAGGATCTTAGGAGTAGGTTAACGATCATTCCACAAGATGCTGTACTATTCAGTGGTACGATCCGAGAGAACTTGGACCCTTTCAACGAGCGCACCGATGAAGAATGTCTTCTTGCCTTGCGTCGTGTCAACCTCCGAACTTCTCCGATCAACACTGCTGCACCAAGCGTGCTCCCCAGTCGAGCAGCCTCTATCCACGAGTCGAGCACCGAGATCAACGCTTCTTCTTCCTCTTCAACTGCTGTCAACTCTGTTGTTCCGGTCACGCATGCGTCAGGAACGACGATTTTCACCCTTGACACCAAAGTCTCAGAAGGAGGCAGCAATTTCTCCCAAGGTCAGCGACAACTCATCTCGATGGCACGAGCGCTACTCCGCTCCACATCCATCATCTTCATGGATGAAGCCACAGCTTCTGTCGATTTTGAAACGGATACTCAGATCCAGCGAACCTTGCGAGCTCCATTGGATGATGATGCCAGACACAAGACGACGATCATTACTATCGCTCATAGGTTAAAGACGATCATTGATTACGATCGGATCTTGGTGATGGATAAGGGTGTAATTGCTGAGAATGGGTCACCTGCTTCGTTGTTGGAGAAGGAGGGTATATTTTATGAGATGTGTAGGAAGACGGGAGAGTATGAAGAGCTCGAGGTGCTTGCTAAGCATGCTGCTAGTCAGCGAGCTCCGCTACAGTAAGGATACACTGTTATTTGAGTTTGCTCAATGTGAAATGGATTGTAGAACTAAGACGTGCGTGCTTCTTTGTCGTTCCTTTTTGTGTTTGTGACGCTGTGATCGTGCTCATACTCAAACTTGTTCGAGACGCTCACAATTCGAATGTCGAACAATGATGAGAATGGACGTGCAAAGAAGGTTGGTCCCACGCAAGACGACCGTCTTCATTCTTACGAGCTGACCCGATTTTCCTCGGGACGCGGACATGGCTCTAGAGCGCGGTGTGGAAAATGGAAAAGAGGCTGTTCGTGTGAACCGCGTTTGATTTGAAGCGCAGTTGTAAGTGTTCGGCGTCCTCCCCTTTATCGAGAACAACACTTTGCATTTTCTACCCGCTCGACCTATCAAGCATCTCTTCGTTTCGTCCCACCGACTAGTTGATCGAGACCTCAACCGCACTGCCAAGCCTGCGACACGCTTCATCTTCTCATCACACAACATCGCATGGCTACTTGAACCACTTGCATTCGTTGCGGCGTCTCAGTACGATTATTTTGGTAACGGTCACTTCCGCACTACCCACGCGCAGCATTGCAGTCTGACAACCGGAAGGACAACCAGGATCATGTCTGTCTAAGGCATTCACCCACTACGGCCTACGATAGCGAGAGGAAGAAATCACGGGGCATGGTCGCGTGATGCCCACCTCCACAAGTTCGCCGTCGCCCGTCATGACTACCTATCCGCCCCCGGCGCCAACAGCTGGACCATCTCGTAATCGCCCTGCAAACACAGGACAGTCGCTTGCAGATCTCTACAATGCACGCCATGCTCAAGAACACACTGTTCCATCTACTTCAAGATCTGTCACCAGCTCCTCCCTCGCTGACCTCTACAACAAGCGACACGAAGAGGAGCATCGAAAAGACAAAACGTCTTCGAGCTCGTTAGCGGAGCTGTACAACCAAGTCTACGAGGATGAGCAAAAACAAAAGCACAATGGTCGAGCGGAGATTCGCAGGCCACCTGCGCCAGCTACCTCTAGAACCGGTCGTCTCGCTATCGCTGCTCCGTCCACTAGCTCCACAACACGAATGCAGAACAGCAACAGACAATCACAACCTCTGTCCATCGATGATAGCGATGAAGAGACACCAGAACCTCCAAGTTTGCTTCCGAGTGAGCCAGATGGATTCGAAGACGAAGTCGAAGGTGGCGAGGACGAGCAAATCGAGTCTCGATCAACTTCTCGGAGCACTGATCGTGACAGGAGTCGCACAAGGAGCGAGTCAATGTCGATGCCTCCTGGTGGGTCCCAAGTCGTCTATGTGCCTCGCTCGACAATACCACGCCGAGGTGCACTTGGTGCTGCAGCGCCGCGCTTACACATGGGCAGTGATGAGGATTCAGACGAAGCTGGAACGCCAGAACCAGAAATGCCAAGCGCTTCCGCTACCAGTTCGAACGCTCCGCTGGCGCGACCACACCCTTCCCCCTCAAAGCTTGTTGTGCACTCCAGCTCCAGCAGGACAACAGACCTAGAATCAGATCAGTCTCTTCCACCCATCGGACCACATGATCGCAAAGGTAAAGCGGTTCAACGATTGCTAGAGAGCACTCAAGAAGAGGATTCACTAAACTCTTTGTTTCGGTCCGATTCGGCACCGCTTCGAGCAGAACCTGATGCATTGGCGCGTATCTTTCAGTCAGATGCGCCGTCACCAAACGAGTCGCGCTCAGATCATTCGAGAGCTGAGCCTGCAGATGATGTCGTCGTCATTAGCGATTCCGACGACGACCGAACTTCGACTCGACAAGCTTCCGCTCAGCAATCAGGTGACGATGGAGCATCAAAGCCGTCAACGAGCAGAAGCAACTCGGATGAGTGGCGCTCAACTGAGGGTCAAGGGGAAGCTGTGGTGCTGCTCCCATCCCGCGCACAGAAATCGACCGAAAGAATGGCAGGCCATGCAAGAGGTGCTCAGTCCGAACCAGAGCCAGACACAGCTGCTGTCTCGGATATCGATTCTGATGCGCCGATCATCACTGACGCTAGGCTCGTGGAAGTGCAAGCTACGGACTCGAGCGCAAGAGCAACACCAGGGAACGCATCGGACAGTGACATGCAACGACGATATCCGAAGAGGGCACGCAATGTTACCGACTACAACGTCAAACGTATCTTTGAGCGGTATGAGCGTGCACAGAGCGCAGACGCTGTCTCTTCTGCCACGCATGCTGCGGCACCGGTGTCAAAATCCAAGAAACAGGCTCTGCCTGTGGTGAAAGCGGCACCGGAATTCTTCGATGTTCTGCGATCAAAGACGGTGAACAACATTGCTGGTGGCAGCGCTCCTTCTTCGTTCACAGACTTTCTTAGGGCAAGGGTGAATTCAGATAGAGCTACTGCGGCTGTTCGCGCCGCGGCTTTGACAGGAAGTGCTGTCTCCATGCCTCCAAAGCTGACAGAGGCTCAAGCGAAGGCTATCACTGATGAGCGATTGGTTTCAACAGCGCTGTGGAATGTTTCAGTAAGCACGGAGGATCGGGCTAGTCTATGGCAGCTTAAGCCTAGCACGCGTCGCTGGCTTGGCATCTCGAATTCTGGTCGCAATGAAGCTGATACCCAAGAAACCACTACTCCGGACCTTCCTGAGGGCAAGAGGGGTGCGCCGCTCAACCTCAAACTTGGCGACATCCTCCTATCCCGTACAGCTCCTGCTCCTAATCCACTAGACCTCCGTGACGACCTCCAAAGCTTCGCAGGCGTCGGACTCATCGGTCGTCCCAAAGACGCCGAACACCTCGAATCCGCCTCTCGTCGACTTCGTCTTGGCCGAGCATACAAGTTGCCGCTACCTGAGACGCTGAGTTGTTTCGTAGATATGGAACACAAGGAATGGGTTCGTGTGGATGAAGATCTCGACGATGCATCTCGCTTGGCTGAAGACTGGAAGGCGAGGGAAGAGGGGAAGATCATGGTTGAGGTGGAGAATGGGGATTGGATTCAGTCGCAGTACGATCATGCTGGTAGGAAGAGGTTTTCGAGGATTAGGCCGGAGACGGGAGGTGAGATTAGGATGTTTTTTGATTTGAAGCAGAGTGAGCCGGCGGTGACGGAGGAGGAATCGCAGAAGGTTAGGATTGTGAGGAGAGAGTCGCCGAGGAAGTCGCCGAGTAGTTCGAGGTTGGCTTCGGTGGGGGTGGTGAGAGATGCGAGTGATGAGGGTGAGGTGTACGATGTGGAGATGCAGGTTGTGGAGGATAGGACTGCTGAGTTGGTGGCTGGTTCAAGTAGAGCGGGAATGATGGAAGACGAGTCGATGATGGTGAGGAAGTCTCAATCGCCGGCATCTGTTTTGGAGCTCGATGTGTTCGATGCGCCAGTGAGTCGGCCAAAAGCAGCTGTTGTTCCTACCGCAGCGACAAAGACTCCGAACATCCCTGCCCCTGCTTCGGCGAAGACCTCTAAACCAAACCTCAACACCGTGAAAGCCTCTTCTTCTTCTTCTTCTTCTTCTTCAACGAACAAACCTGCACCCGCTCCAGTAGCGCCGCCTCGAAAAACTCCCGCAACTCCAAACCCAATTCCCACCACATCCAAAGGTACACGCGATTTGCTCTCCTACTTCTCCACCGCAACCTCATCCCCCAAGTCTACCAAACCCGCAAGTACCGCCCAGCCCAGTGCTACTTCCACTAAATCCACCGCATCTCGCAAAGCAACAGTCACCGCATCAGCCAAAGCAAAAGGCAAAGCACGTGCGCGCGACCAACCCCCCAACCACCACCACCGCCACGAAAACGACAAGGAGGAGGAGGAGTTTGATTTTGAGTTTTTCCCACATTCAACTCTTGGTTCGGGTAGTCAGGTAGTTGTGGATCTTACACATTCTTCGAGTGCTTCTGAGAGTATGGTTGAGCGTTCGGAGGAGAAGAGGGTTGATTTGGCGGGTAGGGGAGGTAGTAAGAGACCAGGTGGAAGTGGGGATGTGATGGTGGAGGGGGGGAAGAAGAAGAAGAAAAAGACGATTGGGTTGGATGCGGAGCGTAATCGAACAGGATCTGGATCTGGTAGTAGGAGGGATGAGGAAGAGGAGCTTAACCTGTGGAATACAGAAGATGAAGAAGAACTCAATGCTGCTTTCCACTCACACAACAAACGCAAACGTCAACCCTCCTCCACAACTGCAGCTAAAGTAGCTTCCCTCTTCCACCCTCCCAATGGGGAGGTGGAATTACCAGCTGCGACACCATCTCCCACTCGGAACGGATGGAAAGGTATCACGGGTTGGTATACAAATACTCGTGATGCTTTCTCCCCCACTCCTGCTGATAGGTCTGTAAAGGAAAAGAGGTTGGAGAAGTTATTACAGCAGCAAAAGCGTTGATTTTCTTCTCAATCATATCACATCACACCGGTTTGAGGGAGAGAATGAGGTTTGTGTTACAATTAGTCACGCGAGTCGGTGATGGAGGCTATACTTTTGCGTCTTTTGCTTGAACGTTCCCCTTCTACTGGAGTAGAGGGCGATTGGGGGTCTTCTGCTGAGGCAGTGGTGGTGGTGGAAGTGAGAGCGTGAACGTTTTGATCCGGATTATCTAGTTCGTCTACTTCACCAGAAGGTACACCTAGTGGTTCTGTACCTGCTGGAGTTGAAGCAGTGACAACTTCAGCAGCAGACGAGATGGGAGGTTGAGCGTCTACGGCAGCAGCTACACTACCAACCACATCTGCGGTTGTAGAGGGGATTTCTTCCATCTTAACATCCTCACGCCCGACCTCAGCTGTTGCGGGAGTGGAAGTGGAGGTGGGGGTGGGTGCAACATCAACGACTTCCCTCGGAGTGCTGTTGGTTGCGTGTGTACGATCTGCACCACCCAATTCCAGGTCGGGGATCTGTTCTGTCAGCCCCAATCCACCTTCCTCCCCTCCTTCTGCACCAACACCGGAAGTAGCACCGTTTTCGTCTCTAACAATGAACGGGATGGGGGAGAAAAGTGGTTCACTGCTGCTGGCTATACTTGAACTTCTACTCCTACCTCCGGAAGAAGCGGAAGAGGAAGGAGGTAAACCGTCCATTCGATCCATTTCCGACTCGCTCATTTCTCCTCCTCCTCCTCCAGCCTCACCCTCACCGTTACCAACTCCGTTAACCTCAGCACCGACTCCAATGGGTCCTTGAACAGGACTAATCGGGAATGCATCGCGAGTAGCAGTTACACTCAAACATCTTTCCAACGCTCTAACCCATTTTCGTGGGTTCGAGTAATGCGCGGTTGGTGTGACGACAAGTTCACATAACCGCTGGATGGTGAAAGGTGGTTGGACGTCAAAGTCTTCCAATAAGCCGTAGAGTTGGTGAAGCGTAGTGGTGAGTTCGGAAGGAGTGAGGGGAGGGATAGTGGTGGAGGAGGAGGGGGGTGGGGAACGTTTGGAAGGGTAGAAGTGGGATGTGTCTGCAGGGTTGACGTAAGGAGGACGAGTCTGACCGTTGGATTGAGATTGTGATGATTCGGTTTCTGTTTCAAGGTTTGGATTTGGTGAGGTTGTATCCATCTTCCCCTCCCCTTCCTCCTCTGTCGCTTCTTCCTTCTCGACTTCGGCTGCAGAGTCGAGAGCAGCAGCGCTCATCTGTGCCACATCTGCAAAATCAACTCCTTCTTCCATATACGGTATCAACTTTGCCGCTGGATGCAACACCATCCCCTTCTCCCCTCCAAACTCCTCCTCCAAGCACACTCGGATCCTATACTTGATTGCATCTTTCAGCAATGGCCAGTCGTACGATCCCAGCCTCTCCTCTGCCGTTGTTGTTGGGGAGGAACTTGAAGAAGGGACTGGCTGTTGCGGATCATCATCGTGAGTGAATTCATCCGTTTCGGCAATGTGACGAAGTTGAGTGAGGTAAGATGGTTTCCATTCGAAGGAGGCTGGAAGTGTGGGTGGTGTTTGATCTGCTGTCATTGTTGTTGACTGCAAGGCGGTTTCAGGGGTGGAAAGGATGACGATGCGGAAACGAGATGATGGTTCGAAGGTGGAGAAGAGTGTTCGGATTTCGGAGCTGCAGAACCCCACTTTCCGTGCAGCAACGGCAAACCAGAGGCGCGTTTGAGAGGGAAAAATTTCAAGAAAAACTCTCTCGATTTGAAAACCTTGAACAGGACCCTGAAGTCGAAATTAACGCGACTCGAAACGGAACCTCAAGCGTGACTTCAGAATGTCCAAGTCAGGAGTGCGGGGTGGACTACACTCGGCCGGCTATCCACCAACACTCTGCTCACATCACCTCATACAGTGCACACACTCGTTTGCACCACATCAAACCAAACGGACGGAGAGTGCAGTGGGTTGTGCATCTCGAACAATGTTGCAAATTAAAAGAGAGAGAAAAGAGAGAGTAAAAGTCCAGGCATGCGAGCCGATACAATAGGCGACCCTGTAAACGAAAGCAGCACAGATCTTTCATGTGCCTTAGATGAAGCGAAGTGACTAAAAGCAAGAAGAACTCAAGAGACGTGGGTTCTCGGCTCCTAGTTGAGAACAACAGCCTGTCGAATATCACGAGAAGAAGCACCAATGACAACCTTGAGCTTGCCATCTGGCTGCAGCCACTGGTTCTTCTCATTGTTCCATGTGGAGACATCGTACTGACTCAAGTGGAATTTAACCTCCTTGGTCTGGTACTTCTTGATGTATTCGCGACCGAAGCCACGCAGAACCTTGGGAGGCTCACCAGCAGAACGAGGGAACTCAAGGTATGCCTGCCAAACCTCATGACCATCCCAGTCACCTGAGTTGGTCAACGAGAAAGTGACTTCGTACTTGGGCTGGAAGAGCCAGTCCGGCAACCCATGCGAAGCATTCGAAGAGCCCCACCAGCTGTTGTCAGCCCAACCAACTTGCTGCGTCCAAGCACCCGAGTAGGCGAACTTGGTGTACGAAAGACCAAACCCGAATTCATAGCGAGGCTCGATGTTCTTGGCATCAAAGTGACGGTAGTCGATGTTGAGCCCTTCAGTGTAGTTGACCTGAGGAGTGACGGTATCGTTGTAATACAGAACATCAGCCGAGTAGTCGGTGCGGTTCTTGCCAATAGTGTAAGGTAGACGACCACTAGGGTTGAAATCGCCGTAAAGGACATCAACGAGAGCGCGACCACTCTCACTGCCTGGCAAGTTGGCCCAAACGATAGCAGTGACGTTAGGGTTCTCGGCGAAACTCTCCATGTCAACGGCACCAACCGAGTGAATAATAACGACAGTGTTGTTGTTGACAGCAGTCACGTTGCGGATGAGCTGCTCGCCCTGGTTCCAAAGCGTCAGATTGTTGCGGTCACCTTCGTTGCGATCAACAGTGATGTAACCTTCACCACTTTCTGCAGAAACGAAGACAAGGGCAACGTCCGTCATGTTGGCAATCTTGACACTCTGAGCGAGGTTGAAGTCGTCAAAGTTCCACTGAATATCGGTACGATCCTCACGAGCACGCGCCTGCAGGGCCTCGTAAGGCGAGAAGAAGTACGAGTAATCAGTCGAACCGGATCCCCAACCTTGACCAAGAGTGCCATAAGGCAGACCTCCGTTCTGCGCACGGTCAGGCCAATAGTTGGCACCCTGGTAAAGAGGGCCAGCATCAGATCCGACCACAGCCATAGTGCGAGGCTTTCGGATAGGCAAAGCGTTGCGGCGGTTCTTGAGCAAGACAGTGCCAGCCTTTGCCACCTCGCGAGCAACCTTGTAGTGATCGGCAGTGGCATCGACAAACTCGTTGGTGGCAGGGTCCTTCTTGTCGAAGAAGTTGAAGTTAGGCTTAGGGTACCCCTGGTCCTGACCAAGCAAGAACCAACCTGCAAGAATTCGGATGGCCATGTCATCAAGACGAGTCGTAGCAACCGACCCGTTGTTAACGGCAGTAGTCAAATTGCCACCCCAGAGCGAACCCTCTTGAAGACTGCAGCATAGGACGTCTCCGGGCATCGTCATGTCAAGTCCAGCATTGGCCGAAGCGACACCGGCATGCTGAGCACCCCAATCAGACAGGACGTAACCAGGGAACTGCATCTCCGTCTTGAGACGGTTGTTGAGAAGTTCCGAGTTCTGACATGCCCAAGAGTTGTTGAGAAGGTTGTACGAGCACATGACCGAAGCAGCACCGGCCTGGATACCTCGAAGGAAAGGGTGCTCGTAAAGTTCGCGCTCGGTACGCGAGTCGATGTTGGAGCTTCCTTCGTTACGGAAGTGCTCCTGCTCGTTGGCGATGTAGTGCTTGAGGTTGGCCTGAACACCAGCATCTTGAGCACCAAGGACTGAGTAGTAAGAACCCTCACCGCTCAGGTAAGGATCAGCACCAAAGCCTTCCCATGAACGACCACCTTGCGGGCTGCGGGCGAGGTTCATCATGGGACCAAGCCAGATGTTGGCACCCTTGGTCTTGAACTCCTCACCCATGGCATGGGCACGCTTGTACATGAGGTGACGGTCGAAAGTGGCACCAGCGGTGATGGCGTCGGGGAAAGAGGTGACGCGGTCGATACCTCGAACACCTGCGGGACCGTCCATAAGGCAGAGACCAGGGAAGTTGACACGAGGGATGGGCGAAATGTTGCCGACGCATGGACCTCGCTGCCATCCAGAACCTGTGGTGAGAATGACCTTCTCGGTCTGGTTGAATTGCTGAAGGTATTCACGAGCCTTGCCGATGGCGTCCTTCCATTTTTGGGATGTGCCCTGGGTTTGAGGAGTTGGGTAGAAGGGAGGCGAGTATGGAAGAGAATCGTTTCCATTGAAGGGAACTGGTTGCACGGTCTGGTAGCCTGGTCCATTCTGACCGGCACCTCCGATACCTTGCTGTCTACGCTCGAGGAACTGAGCCGGACCGCCTTGATCGCGTTCGGCGAAGAGTGTCTGATAATCGGGTTGCGGTGAGACGACTGCCAGGCTGGAGCCTGCGCAGGCCAAGAGTGCCAATGGCACGGCGGCGGAGAACTTCATGATGTCCCAATCCTAATTCCAATGAGGCCTGAGGATAATGAGGTCTCGGTGTGAAGGCAGATGAGTGGACGGAAGGAGGAAAGGAATGATGGTGGCAGGGTGAGATCCTTTTGAGGTTGGACACCAAAACGTGATGGGATCAGCTAAAAGTGGCTAAGGGCACTGTATAGGGTCAACGCGCAGTAGATCCAAGAATTCGCCGACGAGGAAGGCAGTCTGAGTGGGGGAGGTACACTGTAGCTGTGTGCGGGAACTGGTCTGCCTGCATGAAGTGTGGGTGATGCAACGTCTTGACCGCTATAGGTAAGTGTCGGTGTATAACTATAACTTGAGCTTCACTGCGCAGTACGCAAACAGGCTGAAAGTGTGTCAGAACAGCAATTTTGACCGATGACACCCAACGAGGTGTGCCCAAAAAGAAAAGAGATGCTTTTGTTGTTGGCTCCGGAGAGACGATTGCCGGCTTGGCAAGTGACGCTGTACCTGTCGACTGAAGCAAGCGATGAGGATCGGGTATCAAGCGAGGATGTACGGAACGATGGAGCACGCGGTTTGCTTCTATTCAGATCACTGGGTGTGCATCCGACGGGTAACTGGAATGGTGGCTGTGCGGTGTAAGCTCGCGGCGAAGTCGGTGAAATAAGAGCAGCCAAACAGAAGGAGCCGCACTACTCTGCCGTACAGTGCGAGGATGTGAAGAGATCCGGAGACGTCTATGCGTGGGGGAGACAGGAAAATAGTTTGGCCAGGTTTAACCAGGGAAGTGTGTGACGATGGAGGCGTGGTGTTTTGATTCGCTTCAGGATGGCATGCGCGAATGAAGGAACGAGGGGCTCCGTAACGCGGTCAAAACGGGCAAGCAGAAACGTCTCAATCAGATTTGAAAGCGTGCGGAGGGAATTGACCGATGTGAAGACAAGAACAATGCAGATCGCGTTGACGAGACCATACTGGCGAGTGGGGGCCAAGAGAACCGATGAGGAAAAGGGGGTGGGAAACGTTTCGGCCTTATGTCATGGTACAGCGATGGGAGCCGAAGCGAGTCGATGAGAAAGAAGAAGGCAAAGGGTTCTCATACCGGGAGGGCCGTGACCTGCTCGAGCATGAGAAGAACAATCTGGCGATGGCTTCTGCGTGCATAGTATTTTGTGTTATGCAAAGCGTTTCGACAGCAAGCGCCTCTCCGCCACTCTATTTGCAACCTACAGCGCTGTACTTCATGAGAGAGAAGAGGCGCGCTGCGTGAACTGTAACCAAATTTGTACCACCTAACCAAACCCAAACCAAGGCCCGAACGCATACAGAATGCTTTGTGTACAGTACGCTCTGGCCTCTTCATATAGAATCTGCCGGATGACCTTAGTCGCTGCTCTTCAAGCCTGTAGCAGTCACTATATCGTGATGCTTTGCAGAGCTGCTCATGCTCACCATTACGCGCAGACAAGCTCTGTCGAGCCTGAGCCAGAGCGATTAGAGTAGACCAGCTCGGCATAGCCAGAGCACAAGGCGTGCGCGTATCGGCAGCGCGTCAGGCCAAAACTCGGCTATGATCTGCAAACAAGCTACTGTAACGATGCTCACGGCAGCTTGCTGAAGCGAACGCTCCTTTGCAGACGCAGTGGTAAGCGAGTGTCGCCGGTGAAAAAGCTACGCACACGACGAAGTCCACCTCCTGTGGCCAACTCAACAACCTTGCCGCCTTGGTATCGTGTCTTGGCTCTACATGTTGGTCAATTAGAATCAAGGTTGTGAACACGAGAAAGAGAGAGAACTGGCGGAGTTGCAAAAAGGAATTGTGGTCTGTTTTCTCTCCGAGAAGCGATCTGCGTTCCGTATTGTTTTGCAGCTCAGCCTCGCGGAATTTTTTCGCAGTCTGGCGCCGAAGGTTGAGGCATGTCAAAAAAACGAGATCTCGTTCAAACGCGCACCTTGGCTGAACACGGGTTCACCGAATCGCATCGGGAACAGATTCAATCGATGACATCTCTGCATGCGACAGACAGAGGGCGGAAGAAACACTTATCCTCACCTACACAAATGTGCAATGGTTAGGACCAAAGTCGACCGTCTAAGATCATGCAGAAGTCACCGGTGAGGACCGCCCAAGACTTTGATCAAATCGGCTTTCTCTCTTTTTCTTTTGTTTTGGAGCGTGTGACCTCGCTTAGCCGGAGCCCCACCTTGAGTAATTAGCGAAGCTGCATTCAATCGCTAGGACAGATCTCCGAGTTTAACATGTTCATCATTCATGATTATATAATACAGATCTTGATGACCAAGAAGACGATCCCGATACGATCATCATTGCATGTCGAAGCAAAGAAGTACCGACATCTGAAACAATGTCAGTCGCCGAGCCTCGATCAAAAGTACAGTAGAGAGTAACCGATGAAGCTGCAATGACACCCATCGCAAGAACTCGAAGCATCGAGAAGCGATGGTGTCGAATGGAACGTGCGAACGTCATTCCAGCCAATCGAACACGTATAGCCTCTGTCCTAGACGATTGGCCGTGTAGACTTCGGCTGCGGATTCGCCCTCCATGGTTACGGCAGTAAGAGATCGTGTCGCCGCTTTCGTTCCAATCATTATGGTGTGACAATCTGATGTTCTTATTGAAAACCGTTCGGGCTCCTGGCATGTCTTTGACCTTATTACCAAGGCAGGAAAGGGTTGCCATGGTGTCTGATTCCCTCAGATGCATCGATTCCTACGTGCCCTTCCCCAATCGAAGCCCAGCTTCTCGGTATCGGGAATGGTTTGCTGCAAAGTCGATGCGGTAGGAATTGCACCATATGATGGAATGGACGGATTGACTACTTCGATGCGACTGAACCGAACAGCAATATGGAGTTTCTCTCATTGTAACCTCGTTTGATGGCCGACTTTCGAATATCAGCTGGTACATAATAGAATTTGTTAACCCGCCATGGTTGTTTGCCTAGGCCCGAAGCAAGTATTTCCCTGGGTCGATATGACGCTCTTTGCGGTCAATGATCTTCTCAAAGACTGCGTCCTTTGAGTAGTGCTAACCATCGCAGCTTTCAACAAACATGTCATGGTTGCTGAGCTGCAACAGCAGAATGAGTCTGGGACGCTACCACGGCAAACAGATACTTTGGCTCGTTTGGCGTTGTTAGCTTAACTCGGTGTCCACACAGCGTCAACAGCTCTAGTTTAGCCACCAACACCCCACACGAAAGCTCAATCGGTGGAGTCGGGCATTCACGAGATCGGAAGGGAACCCGATCGACTTCGGATGTCACGGAACCTAACTACTGGAACCAGCGGTTTCGCTCCTTTAGACTGTGGGCAGAGTGTGCAGTAGCGAGTATGAATTCCAGAACGTGGCTTCGTCTGCCGAAGATGCGATTCGCTAGTGTGTACTGTGTTTGGACTGCAACACAGATACTGTAAAGAGCGAGAGTTGGTGGTGTACAATAAGTTCGCTTAGTGCATTTGGCGTTGCTGAATTTTTTCCACGCTAAAATGACATCCGAACCTTGTCACACCGCTCAGCCACTGCAAGCTCAGCATCATCACCCCACTGCAGTGCAACCATCCTATCCAATTGTGCGCCGCCACACAACAGCAATGCCTCTTCTTTCTCGTCCTCTCAAAGCCACCTCCCACCCTATACTCTTGACAACAAACTCCGCACCAAATCTCTGGTCATCATGCTAAGCGATCTGCTGTCCGTGCTACTACAATCGTCTGAGCTCGCATCGTGTGCCCGGCAACTGCGGTTCTGCTGATTCGGATTCATCCTTGTTCCAGTTGCCGGTCTTGTTCGAGAACAATTTCGCACTAAAAGAAAGGCCGCGGAATACTGTCTCACTATTGCAGCCTTTCTTCGCAGAAACAAATAATGCTATCCTGAGACCGGCTGCCTATGGTGCTCATCGACCAGCTCTGCTTCTTCGAACACTTGTCATCAAAGAAAGAACAGCTGATCACCATGCAAGATTGGCTCTGAGATGCATCTGAGGCTCGCGTCAATTCCTTTGTCAACGTTTTTCTGCTTCCGATTGTCTGCTCTGCTTCCAATTGTCTGGCCATCTGTCAACGTGCCTCTCGTTGCCATTGTCCGGTGTCCCTGCCTGTCAGCGTGCCTCTTGCTCCTATTGTCCCGCCCAGCCGCTAGATCCTCTTCGCATGTTGCAGTTGCATCGTTTCGCCATCCTCTAGCCCATGCACCAAGCCTGCGGTTCCGCACAAACTGTCTCAGCTTTTCACTCACAGATGTGCTCACGATACGGTTTGGCCAACATCAACAAGTTGCTAGATGGAGCCATTCAACAATGTATATGCCAACAGCCGAAGCATTAGTCTACAACTTGAGAGGTTTTGCCAACGGAAAAGATGTTGTTTCACTCTGGCGCCGTCCCTGCTCTACGGGTCTTGCACTTCCGTCTCCGATTTCCTGCGTTGGTGGCGATCATTCCGGCGATGTGGCTTCGACGGCGTACATCGAGCTAATCTGATTGCCATCAAAGCTTCTCCCTTCTTTGCCGTCGCACTGCAGCTCGTTCGCTTAAAGCGAAGTTTCCCTCTCTCTTCGTGCATACGACCAAGTTGTTTCTTTACAACCGAAGCTCCTCCTTCTTCATCAGACTCTCCGTTGAATGCACGAAAATTAGTTCTCTGCCTGTCTTGATGCCTCTGGTCGACGCTGTTCAGATCAGTCGCTTGTGCTTTTCCCGTCGTACCGGTTCTTATGCATTGCCGTCGTCAGCAGAATTTCCGGCTAAGGTAACCCATACACTGGAGAACCGGTTCGAGAATGCAGAGAGATTCTCGATGCAGCGAACCGTGCACATGGTGGCGGCCTGCTACTACAGCAATCGATGTTGCTGCATGAGATCCTACAAGCACTTCTTCGTGTATCGGTCCATGCACAGCTGCAGACCCGACCCCTTCGACTGGCAAAAATGCTCGTTCCCAATAGGCTTGCTGACATCTTGATGAACATATAAGGAACCAATCTATCCCGCCTTCACCCCGTTCCCGTCTCCCCAAGACCAAACCCTCCTCTTACAGCCCTCTACAACATACCAGGCCGGAACCCCCCTTAGACACTCATTCAAAATGCTTGCCAAGTCCACCTTTGTTACCCTTCTCCTTGCCGCTGCTGGCGCTGTCCAGGCATCTCCCCTCGAGAGGCGCGCTGGCTGCTCTTCCTACACCATCATCGACACCCGTGGTACCGGTGAGCCTCAGGGCCCCTCTGCTGGTTTCCGCACCATGAACCAGAAGATCTTCGCCACCGTCAGTGGTGGTAAGGAGTACGACACCGTCTACCCCGCCGGATTCGACCAGAACTCCGCTCAGGGTACCGCCAACATTGTTGCCACTGTCAAGAACACCCTTGCCACCAACCCCAACGCTTGTTTCATCCTCGAGGGTTACTCCCAGGGTGCCGCTGCCACCTGCAACGCTCTTCCCCAGCTTACCGGCTCCGCTTTCGACGCTGTTAAGGGTGTTATCTTGATCGGTAACCCCGAACACAAGCCTAACCTTGCTTGCAACGTTGACGGTAACGGTGGCAAGACTACCGCTGGCGCTCGCGGTATTTCCGCTGGAATCTCTCAGGGTGTTCCTTCCAACTGGGTCTCTAAGACCATTGACTTCTGTATCCTCGGTGATGGTGTTTGCGACACGTCTTCGGGCTTCGGTATCACTTTCCAGCACTTGCAGTACCCTTCCAACTCCTACGTTCAGAACACTGGTGCTAGCTTCGCTATCAAGGCTCTTCAGTCCTCTTAAATTGCGAGCGGCGCTTTTCTCCCTTTCTGGATCGAGCCCTTTCTTTCCCATCAACATTCGTCTTCGCTCTTCAGACTTTCCTTTGTGTATTCCCATTCGCTTAGTTTCGCGTCCTTCTTCCACTCTTTGTGCCATCGCTTGAGGCCTCACTCTCCCTGCATCTAATCCAAAATTTTATTCACACGTAAGCATAACACTGATGAATGCGACTGATACATGTGTACTTGTGATGTCAAAAGTTGACAGGAATGAGAACGGGTCTAAGACGGGATTAATGGGCGATCCTGCTCGAAAACCGATCGATGAGGCATTCGGCAGCCATCTTGAAGTCCTGTAACACTGTTTCGCAGAGGCACTACAGTATTCGGCACAACGAGATCGGTGGGGACAGGCTTCTCATAAGGAGTTTTAGGCGTTGCATCATCCGAGAAACATCGTTGTGAGTCAAGGCGTGCATGCACAAGAAGCTCCTTTGCAGACCAAAGTCACCCACAAATACGGTCCAATATGCATCGACATGGATCGTGAGCCCCACACAGACCATCCTGTATCCGAATTCTTAATCTGATTTTTTTGCCACTAGGGGCGGTCAACGACGCGCTTTAGTGAGCTTTTGCCTAAAGCGATTTAGTGCTAAATCAATTTTGGCAGGGAAAAAACTTAGTTCACTAAAGCTCCTCTCGAGGAACTTTAAGCTAAGTTGTCGTCTAAATTTCGCATTTTTGGAAATACAGGTGTACAATTTCAAAAAAAGAAGGCCACAAAATTACGCAAAAATGCGAGCTGAGATGTCGAGCTACACTAAGTCTAACAAAAAAACCACTGCAATCTGTTCACTTTAATAAAGTCTAACAAAAACTTAAATCTCAAAGCGCAATCTGATTACAGATGCTTACAAACAAGCTTATAAATGCTTATAAATATTAAATCACATAAGGATTACAAAAAGCTCACAGTCTATGTTGCTTTAGGGTTGTGTTGACCACCCCCACGCTTTAGACTAATGTGATTTTCGCTAACTCGTGTCGTTGACCGCCCCTACTTTTTCATCAACGACTTACCACCTTTTCAGGACCCTGCTTTCGAAACCCCTCAAGCCTCCACATTTTGACCCTGCACTGCCAAATTTAGCGCACAGACGCCATTCACGATTCGTGATTCGCACTTGACTGAGCCCATCATTTCGTGCCATGACGCTTCCACCTCTCTTCCATCCACTACCAATGGCTGCACCATCATCGCTGCACTGATCAGTAATTACAAGCCACCGTGATGAGCGACAACACCTCAGCACCAAGTGCAAGCTCGTCAGCGCCTCCCAAGAGCGGCTTCCACCAAGCGGCTTCCTTCGTCGAACGTGCACTCAGCTTTCGCTCCAATGCTCAGAGGTCAGCGTCTTCCTCCTCCGTCCCGAAACATGATGGTCCTTCCTCAGCGCACCATGGAACTCGAACAAAGCCGGTGATTAGTGCACCACTCACCGCAGCAGATCTGAAAGAGACGGAAAGGTTCCCAAATATCACAGAAACGAAAGTGGAGCGATTGCTTCCTGGAGAGGAACTCGAGCAAGCAAGACAATATGTGCTTGCAGCTTTGCAGGATATGCATCTCAACTACGATCTGGACCCGAAGTTGCTGGGCGAACGAAGTGATGTGAATAAGGGTAATGCGCTACTCGCCCTCCTGCTTTCTCGGATTGTCGTAAAGACACCGGAAGCGGAGGACGATCATGGGAGGGGAGAGGGTCACCTTTCAGGTGCAGTTCCTGACCAAGATGCAAGTCCGGAATCCAACCCATACTCATCGGATCAAGGTGCGAAACCAAGATCGGCTGTTGCCGCTCCACCAAAGGCGTACGAAACGCACGACCTACTGAAAGCTATTGACAAGAAGGATGTCGAGACCATCCTAGCCATCCGCAACGCCAACTTTGACCTCCTTCTCGACCTTTCCCAAGGCGGTACTACTGCAAAGAACTCCCCAGCAGCATCACAAGCAGGCGGCTCGACCAACACTCCTCTCGGCTACGCCATCTCACTGGGTAAAGGATGGGAAAGTGTTTCGATTGTCCTCGTTGGTGCGCTTTCAAAATTTGTCAACCAGCTTCCCGACGATGAAGACGAGTTCGAAAACGATCCTCACGCCACAAACACCGTCGGTAGCACAGTGACTAAGGTCAAGAAGCCCAAAAAGCTTCAACTCGACCCTCGCACAATGGCACGTCTTCGCAAGATTCGTGTCAATCTTAAACTCGCTATCGATCACAGTATCTTCCAAGATCAAACGTCCCTACTCGCTTCGTATCTTCAAGTGTTGGTGATGTCGGAAGGGTCTCCATTCTTGCATGCTGCTATTGAGGATGTTGCGCATTGTTTGACGGTGAGGTATTCGGCGAATAGTGATGGAGGGGCGGATCCAGTGGTGAGAGCAAGATCGCAGGTGATGCAGTTTGTGAGTGAGAGTTTGAAGCATAAACAGGATAAGGTGGCGGCAGTGAAGGATTACATTGCGAATGCTGTGGGAGATTTGTTGTTGATGTCGTTGTGGGAGAAGGTGAGGTTGAGTAAGGGGCAGGTGGAGAGGGTGAGGGAGGGGATGGGGGATGAGGGCGGAGGGGAGGTGGGGGATTTGGCGAATCCATTGCCGATGTACTTCTTTGCGAGGGATGATAGGGTGGCGAGTCATTACATTGGAAGGTTGGGCAAGTTGCAACATGTTGTGGATGCGGTTGGGGTAAAGGGGCCACCAGCGAGTTTGTTGAAGATGGCAATCAAGGTGGCGGAGGCTTTGCAGGAGGGAGCGAGACGAAAGACCAGTCACGAGAGGCTGGAGTTGACTGAAGCTGTGCTCAATGGCAAGAGGGCGAACGTTCATGGTTGAAAGCTCATCAGATCTATGTTCTGTACCATACTGTTCAATGTATCATGCTCTTCTGGCGGTGGATAACGGCGAGGACGTGTGTGATTGCGATGCGATTTGGTATCTAACTGAGCAGATTCACTACACAATAGCCCTTCTACTTCCCTGACTAGCAACAGCCTTAGCTAAATCTCTATCCCTCTCTTCCTCCTTCCTCCTCTCTCTTCTCGTCTGCTGTTCCAGTAATTCCTTCACCATCCCTATCTCCGCTTCCAGCTCTTCCTTCAGTGCCACAAGCTCCAATTTCGTCTGGGTCAGTACCCTCGAATCCGCATTCAGTGTCGCCTTTTCCGCATCCAACGAAACCTCGCACAGATTGGACCAATCCAAATGTCTCCTACACTTTCGTTTTGCCATTGCACAAACTACCCCTTTCCCCGCTTCCGAATCCGCTACATCATCCAACACACCATCTAAAGGCTGCTCATAAGCGAGAATGCTTCTACCAACCTCACCATGCGCCCAAGCGTCAAACTCAGCATCATCCCAATTCAGTCGCTGGTCGTAGCCGCAACGTGGACCTCCAATCTCGGTGATGGATTTGTTCTTCTTGGTCGAGGCTTTCTTCTTTTTCGTCTTTTTGGCCGGTTCATCGGGCATCTCTTCATCATCGTCGGCTGGGTCCGGAGTGTCACTCGTGGTGGTGGAGCCGATCGGTGGAAGAGTGGGGACTCGATCAGAGACAAGGTGGAGAAGGGTGCTGCGAAGATCCAGACGGTCAAGACGGGAGTTGATGCGAGATTTGTCAATGTCGACGGCACGAAGTTTGGTTTTGACGAGGGAGAGTTGCTCGGTGAGGGCGATGAGAATTGTTGCTGAGGATGTGGCGGTTGTAGACGCGTGCGAGTTAGAAGAGGGTCGAGGTGTGGCATCGGCGATCACTGGCGATGGCACAGGTGAGGGAGAGGGTTGAACGGAAGTGCCATTGGCCATGGGATGAACGATGCCATTCGTGACGCTATTCGCCGTAGACTCGATCGCTTCTTCGTCTCCACTAACCATGAGCGCGAAAGCACCTGCAACGCCGAGCCTCTGCATCGGCCAAGCTCCATCGCCCTCTTCCTCTACCTCCTTCTCCCACTGTCCCTTCGCCTCTTCGGACCGCGCCACAAATCCCTCTGTCCTCCTGGCCATCCTCACTCTCTTATCATTTTCCCAGACCTCCGTCCCTCCTTTACTCTTCGCCACTTTCATCAATCCGAACCTCGCCTCTAGCGCTAACACTCCGCATCGATCCGAGCAATAGTTGCTGAACGGTGTCCTGGCGGCATGTCTACATCCACCTCTCTTACAAGCTTTCTTGTAGGTTGTCACCTCGCCAGTAACCTGATGACAAGGGGGACATATGAACTGGTCGACAAGTTCAACATCGGCTTCGTTCATTGACATGCATCGGTAGTGGTACCATTGTTCGCAACGGTCACACATGATCATGCCTCCTTCGACATCGTCCTGTCTCCTTTGGCAGATGCAGTACAGGGTGTTGTCTTCCTCTTCTTCCTCTTCCTCCTCTGCATGTGCAAGGGGAGCTTGTGCGATTTCTTCAAATTTGAGCTTTGTGCGGCTGAATGAAGATTCTGCCGGTGCAGAGGAGCTGGTCGAAGTGGAAGACTTTTTGGCGGAGGAAGAAGCCTTCTTGCTCTTGCCTGTACTCGTGCTGGAAGAGGACTCTTTCTTGTTCGCACTGCTTGTCTTTTTCTTCTTCGTCGGTGGAGGATGAGAAGGTTCTCGTGACGATGGACCTGGCGTCGGAGAAACACCGACTTCAGTTGGCGTGCTTTCTGGCTTGAAACTGATTGCATCTCCCGGTGGTGTAGGTTGGTCCACTAATGTTGGCGCTGGTGATGGTCTAGGCGTCTCTTGCTCGACCTTCACAGCAATTTGATCGCGTGCATCAGCCGCAGTCTCTGCTAAGCTGGAGCTCGATGTTACTATTGGTGGATACGATGGAGTTGCATCGTGAGACAAGCTGCGATCCGCAAGCACCGCCTTAGCCCGCTTCTTCGGAGGCGTAAGTTCCACATCCATTGTGTTGGATGTTGATGCTGCAGTGGACTCGGCATCTGGGTCAGTCTTGACGACCTTCTCTTCGTCCACCTGCATCTTGGGCAGCACGCACAGCCTGCTGAAAAAGATCGAAGGCTAGTGCAGGAGAGTCGTGGTCAAGGTGAATGTAAAGATCTGGTTGATGTCGTGTTGCAAGAGAGGGCTGTCAGCTTTCGAGTTGATAACTTCTCAGGGTCCAAAGACGCCAACATACACTCAACGCGCTGAGCTGGGCCCGCGCTTTTGGACCGAGTTCCGAAATTCTCAAGCTGTTCAGTATGGTCGAATACTGGCAGGGTGAGACCTGCTTCACAGTCACACAAACACAAGTTCTCACTTCTGCAGCTATCGGGCTGCTAAAGAACGACAATGATACCATTCATGGCTGAGTGTGAGGCTACTGCTAATAGGTACGGTATAAGACTTCAACTTGACGGAAGTCTGCTCGGCGGAGGGCGGAAGAAGAGGGTGTCCATGTTGACTGTGCTGGCAACCCACAGTGTAGGCTGGATATGGGCATCGCTCGAGATGGTCGATTCGTCCGTGTTCGAGCGCTCAACAGGACGTGATACACGGGCTTGTTCGCTCAAGCCCTCTCCTGTCGTCAATTGACTCGTGCTTGGGCCTGTGGTGGAGTTGGTGCTGCTCTCGATCAGCTCGGCAGACGCACGGACAGTGTAACCAACGCTTGTTGTGCTGTCTTGCGAAGGGAGTGCCGTTCGCCAGCTTTGGACTCTTCCGGCTTGACTAGACTCATTCGAGTCGGAACATCTCTCCAAGACGGTGAAGTGCGTATCGGAAGGTGGCACGGTGCGTTCGACCTCAAAACCCGCGCCGGACTGACCTCCTGTCTCTTGCATTGGAGCATCCCTACGGTTTCCTTCTATGTGGGTATATGTTCTCTCCGGCTGCTGCTCATTTTGCAAACTATTCGCCAAGATGTGGTCCCCGAGCTGAGCTTTGAGCTCGTCGAGCGTTGTAGGCGGCCTGTACCCCTTCAAAGGCGCACGGTGTGGGATGTCTACAATGGCTCCCGTCACCGCTTCAGTCACAGATGGCTCATTTGCCCGCAATGCGCCCAGCTTTACCTGATTTTTGTCTCCGTATACCTCATCAGGCTCGGGAGACTTGCCAATGATGACTGTTTCGTCAGAGACCAGCTTTCGTTCTCGTCCAAATGACCTCGACGCGTCGGGTGCTGCACGCAGCGATATTTTTGCATCAGTGCCTGGTGGTGTAGGTTTCCGCCCTGCAGAGAACAGACGAGCAACAGGTCTGCTTGTCTCAGTCCATGTATCACCGCCACGACTCCGACTGGTTAGGCTGGAGAAGCGCGAAGCTAGACTCCGGCCAACGGGAGGACGCTGAGAACTACTGTCGAGTCTCAGGTCGGGGGTGCTGACAGACACACTTTGGTTGCTGTAACCATGCCGGCGCTTTGACTGCACGACCAAAAACGTCTGCTCTGTGCCATCCGTGTTCCACACACGATGCACTCTGATAGACTCCGGGTATGCGTCGTGGCTGAAGTCAGATGACGGTACATCGATTCGGTGTCTGCCCGCCGCGTCAAGGGAAGGATCCTTGAAACAAGGGCTAAGGCGGTCCCGCAGTGGGATGGCGTTTGCACCCAGACTGTTTCGATACTGCTCGCGCCAGGCCTGTCTCTCTTCTTCCAGCTCGCGGTTGCGCTGCAAGAGCTCGGGTGCGTCGAGATACTCAACTGAGTCTTCACTCGCCGGGCTCTCAAGGCTTTCCGGTGAAGCAGCTGGAGTTGGCGTCGGAGGTGTCGGTGTTGGAGGCAAAGGCTTGATTGGCAAAAGTCCAGAAGATGGAAGAGCTTCGTCCTTGGGAGGCACGGGAGGCGGTATGCATTCATGCAGCACCAGACGTGGATCTTTAGCTGGAGAGCGGACTTGCCGTACAATTCCCTTCGCCGGTTGTGTTTGACTCAAGTGTCCGTTGACAGGTGTGTTGAGAGTTGATCTTGGCACTACTCGAAGTTGATCGGTTCCGACAGATTCAAGATTACGCTGCCAGAATCGCTCTGGGGCTGCATATACCTTCTCGACTACAATTGCGGGAGCAGAGCCAAGACTGCGAGTCCTCAGTCGAGGCTTGGGAAGCATGATAGCCTCGCAGCTGTTGTGCGGCTCCAAGTATTGAGGACCATAAACGAGCTCGGTCGTCACGGAAGGTACTCGAACTCTCAATCCCGAAGTCTGCGCTTGCCTCTGGCTAATGTTTCGTGTCTGTTGTTGAGGATTCGGCGGCGCTCTTTGCATGGGAGGAGCTGGCAAGTTTCGCTCGGACTGAAACGTGTTATGGCCCGGCGAGCCTTGACTGGCAGGATTCACGGTATCAAAGCGAACTCGATCGAAGTTTTCGCGCTGAGCCCTGATTTGCATGTTTTGTCCTTGCTCCAAAGTCAACCTAGGATTCTCGTTTCCGAGAAGAGAAGGATGTCGCGATGGACAGCAGCTATCTTCAACAGAAGTACCTTGCGTCTGAACGGTGGCAGCAAAGCTTGGAATACGGTTATGTCCAAGGTCGCTGTCCGAAACTCTGTGCAACGAGCTCGATTGTGAATGACCGTGAGCACTGGCAGAAGAAGACGGTCCTGAGAGGGAGGCAAGACCTTCTGAGATGTAGCCTGACCAAGAACGATCTTTTTGAACGTCGATATGAAGTGCAGGACTCTGAACCAGCACAGGTGACGACGTTTGTCGGATCTCAACACCACGCGAGCCGACAGATGAGGCCAATCGAGGCGCAGATGGAAGCCGTGGAGATGCTGTGTCTTGACGTTGCAGGGTTTGAGGAATTGAAGCAAGAGAAGACAACACGCTAGAGGTCGATGCAGACCTTGCACGATGCAGATCATGGTTGTAAGAGCTTGGCAGCCCTGGCTCGATACATGGTCTTTGAAGATTGCCTTTGCTGTGCAAACGTGGTCTGAACTCTGGAACGAGACGTCCTGGAAGAGCCGCGTCTTGTTGTTGCCATGTCGGAGAGGCCGAAGAGCGAGAGGTCGAACGTCTCAGCTGCTCCAGAGGCTCGCTGACTGAGCTCTCGGAACCGCCGCAACCTTTTACCTCGCTGGGCGATAACTGCAGATCTCCAGCCCAAACAATGTTTTCTCCCTTCTTTCCTGTATCAGGCTTCGAAGTAGCAACGTCGTTGCGGTCGAAGGACAGGTACTTCGGCCTTGAGATGGTTGATCTGGAATGTCTCTCACCTAAGCCGAAGTCGAAGTGCTTTCCTCGCTGCGCCGGCCCTGCGATATTGTGCCTCGGTGGTGGTGTCGGAAAGGAAGAAGCCTGGGGAGTAATAATTCCCGGATCGGACGCAATGTCGGTGGTGATCTGATCTGTTGAAGTGATGGTGTCATACGAGGTCGCGATCGACAGGGAGCAAGTCCAATCTTCCTGCAAGGTCATCGTGTCGCGTCCTCCGAGGCTCTTGTCAGAGAGACTCTAGGCCAGAAGGGTTGCTTTGTTTTTGTTTCATTCAAGCATAACAGAGCCTTTGACAAGATTGCAGAATCGTGAGGGTGATTAAGCATGCCAAAGTAGGGAAAGAATGTAAGGCAGAGACCTATGCTGAACGTACCGATTGCAAGGTAAGTTAGTGCTGTCGAACATGCTGCAGCGGTGAGAGCGACGCCCCTCATCAATCCCGCATGGCCTGTGTCTCTGCCTGTCCGATGTATCCAAAATGCTTTCAACGATCCTCCGTGGCTGTTGTGGGGAGAGAAGAGACCAAGCTATCCCGTCTGATTTGCCCACAGAGGAAATGAGGTGGGTGCAAAGCTCCAAGTGAAGTTTGCTAGGCGGTCACTTTCTTGAGAGCAACTGCCGTGGGAATGTTGAGCTCAAGAAGTTCTGCTATCAAGGTGCTTATCGGATCATCCATGCAGCGGGTGTTCCTGGTGTCGACAGTCGTCTCAGCAGATACAATAGCACCTGCTTTCGTTCTTCTACTTCTTCTGTTTTGCAGGGAAGAAAGCTTCGGCTGGAGTAATGAAGATCCGTATGCGGTTGTGCCCCTGTGAGTGTGACGTGAAACGCCAAGGCGACCTTGTTGCTGCTAGCAAATGAAGGAAGGAGATACTGTATGTTCAGCTTGAAGTCTGCACTCCTTAAGTCTCCTGGTCTGGCGTAGCCGCAGACGTCAGCGTTGAGTCCTGACATCGACAGTGACAAAACGTGGGCGTTGGGACTCAGGGGCTTGACCACAAGCACATCCGCCAATTTCAAGGCTTCTGGCCTGCCATGCCTCGGAAGTCGCTTTGGTTGCTTCCTTCGAGCAAAATCACGCCCTCAGGGCTACGGCTGATTTTGTGAGAGGTAGCAGCCTTGTGACTTTCTCCATCCTTCAAAAAGCCCAAGCTAAGCTCTTTGAGGCGGAAGATGGCCAGCTGGACAAAGTGAGCAACGTTGCACCAGACTTTACGGCAACGGCTTTTTCGAAAAGGTCAAAGCTCAGCGGCATCAAGTTTTAATCACATCAGGTCGACAGCGTAGCAGATTTTGAGTCAGCCTTACATTCCTCGATCTTTCTTAATCTCAATGTCGAAGCCTCGCTTTCACGCCATCCAGAGTTCTCTGAGCAAGGATACCACATGTGTTCATCACTGATGCTATTGTTCAAGCCTTCGTGAAGGCATTAGCACGAGACAAGGCTGGAGATGCGACTGACGAAGCATACAGGGTGGCTGCCGCCCTCCTTTCTGGTGCATGCTGCACATGCATGCAGTCTCTAAAGATGCAGCAGCACATGCTTCCAAATTCGGACCAGGCACAGGTTGACCGTTCGCCTACGCTCACTTCGCAACCATTCTCTTCACGTTTACAAATTCTGCTGGCAGCGTGTCCAGTACAGTACAGTACTAGGTCACCGACGCACAGGTGTTTCCCTGGCGAGCTTGTTGTCGCGGAAACGTATGCTCGGAGAGTTTTCATCGGTAACATCCTGCAGCATGTTACAACCAGATGGCTTCCCGAGTAGAGCGGAAGACATAGCTTTGATGCTGACAAACGCTCGTAACTTCAACAGGTTGGCTTCGTTACAAGTCGGTAGAGTCAAATGGAGAGACCAAGGTTTCAGTTTCTTCTATCGGAATCGTTGTTCGGCTAAGACGTCAAACATCGGAAATTTATTTGATCGCATGTCTCACAACGCAGGACCCTGAATGCCTCTCCGCATGAGCACAGCGGCGGACTTGGTCTCGATTGGGTTGTAAGGGTGTTTCCGAAACTGAGAGTGGATTCAGATGTCGGAGCTGAGAAATCCTCAGAGCGTCAACATATTTTCGCGGAAGAGCAGCGCTATGTCGATTGCCAAACAGCAGAACACATAGGCGCTTCCCGCAGTGGAAGAGGGAGTCGGGACGAGAGGCGATCGGACACCGAAGCTCATCGGGAGCGCTTCATCCTGTTGCTCTCTTCTTCATCTTGGACTCGGCTGAACAAGTCGCTGAGAGTAGGGAGGATGATGCCAAGTAGAAGCGACGTTCCTACGAGCGGACGCCATCTACCTGTTATACCCGCCATCGCGCTTGGATCCTTACCTTCGATGAAGAAGAAATGGAGCGCCCCTGCAAAACAGTCGAATCATACAGGTACTAACTTGAAGCCGCACAGAGCTCTGAAGCTGCTGCATCGTCCAATTTGACTTTACTACAGAACTACAATGGGCCGGGCCTCTTCGCTATGAAGTAGGAGAGACCATGCCCAGGCTTGCTTCATTCTCTACATGAAACAGCAAATTCAGCCCCGCCATCTTCCGTGGTGGTCGCTTCCGCGAGCTGTAATTATAAGGAGATACCGGAGATTCTCGTCTCGATGACCTGATGAAGAGATTATCACCGGGATATCGACGGCAAAAGCTTCTAGAAGCACCTCCTATAGGAGGTGATACTTGGGCCGAATCTGAGAATTGTGAAATCAAGATTCTAGAGGAATTGAACCGATGCTCTACATTTGCGGCAAGGCCAGGCTCGACTGCAATGCATTGGCCTTTTCATCAACTATGAAAACCTGATCGAGTCCTCTCAAGCAACGTACCGACCCCGACACCGTCTTCGGGGGCCTCTTATCGTTCTGGCACCCTTGCACTCTTGCAGAGCTCTTGAAATCTGCAAAGCTTTGACACTCCAAGATGCACGGCTGAGCTCAACAGAAGCCTCGAACAAGACGGTGTCTGGAAGTCCGCAGAGGTCTGGCTGCCCGTCCGACTTCGGGTCACATCGCCAACCTACTACCACTGGAAGTAGCAGCGCGCTGCACTTCCGCCTTCCTCGGACTGATGAGATCGTCCCCGGGGAATCTACTCGTCTTCCTTCCTCACGTTTCAACCAACTTCTCACCTAGAACAGCTGTCCTTTTCCTCTATCACTCTGCTCCAACATAATCTTCTGCTACGAGCAACGCCTTCCAGATACCGAGACTTGGTGGTGCTCAAACTGTCCAAGCGGCTCGCAAGAATGAACAGCAAAGACTATCTTGGAAAGCCAAACGTACCTCATCGCACGTACGGCGGTAGCGCTCGCAGTATCAGCAGCCAGGCAACCCTCTCACTGCAGGGTAAGTTCCGTGCTTGTCCGTCTCTTTGATCTCTACAGAATGCTGATATTTCTCAACATTGCTCCATAATTGCAGCCTTACTCGATGATTTCAGTGACAGCCAGGATACTGTGTTCTCGTGTGCCTCATCCTTCATCGAGGAAGATGATGCATTCACAGTTGACCAGACGTCCAAGTCGTCTTCTTCTCATGGACAGCACCATTCTCAGGCTGAGCAGTTTCAGCGTTCTCACTCCATCCTTCCTCGACTATATCAGGTCGACTCAAGCCAGCCGCCTTCTCGTCCTCTTCGCGCAGTTCGACCGCCCAAGCAGGATTCGGCATACTCCCCCGCAATCAAATATCGCAAGTTACCCCCACCCAAACGACAGTACTGTTACGACCCATTCGTAGGATACGAGCTACCTTCATGCTCTCTTGATTCAGCTCATAGCTGCAGTCGAGAAGATAGCATCGATCTCGACCCTTACCTGGACAATCCCGCTGCAAGAAATCTCAGAAATGGCCTCACATTCTCTCGGGAGGTCGTAGAGTCTACCGACAATGCCGACTTCGCAAAACCGCTTGCCTGGTTGGTGTTAGACGACGATCTAGCGACGTGTGACACCATCAACTCAGCACTTGATGAGGTCGAGGTCATTGAGATGCCTGAGTCTCCACCAGGAGTAAAATATGGTACTTATGCTTCACGTAGCTTCCCAGGTTCGTTGTCAAGCATGATCAATAGGTCGATCCCTGCAGATGCAGCTGGAGATGTCGGCACGAGGCCTCGTGCTGCTAGCTTTAAGGCGGGCAAGGCATTGTTGACCTCAGCGATGCGAAAGCTGAGCGTGAGTGCCACTGCACCGAAAGGAGTCTCGAGCCAAGACAGTCGTCTGCCAGCGGTATCGCGCAGAGCAAAGCATTCCACTCAGTCGGAGCTTGCGTTGACAAACACGCCATCATTTTCGGCGCTTGTCAAGAGCAATCCAGACGATTCATCCGACTGTGATTCTGTGTCGGAGGCTGTCACGCCACCGACACTTTCTGCCTTGACGCTGCTTACGCCACCTTCAGCGATGATCCCGCTGCCAGGCACCTCTCAGCTGGAGATGAAGGCGAGCAAAGCTTTCGGGGCGAGTGGTGTCGGATCCGTCGTAAGCAACCAGAACGTGACCGAACCTGCTAGGGAGTCCCACGCAAGCTTACCACTATATCATCGAGGTCTACGCAAGCAGTTGTATCCGCCTCGCGTGCGATACGAGATTCTTCCGGCATCAGCAAAGCCACCTGTACGCTGGCAGTCACCTCCTGTCTCCCCGAATCCTCATCTCAATCGACCGTTCGATCCGGCGCCTTCGTTCCGACCAAGAGCAGCTTTTGATGGTGCTCGAGGTCGCTTAGTCTGAACGAGGATCTTTTCCACACATCTCAAACACTGTCATTTCCACACTCCTTTTACTCCTGATCTCGTCCACTGCAACGGCACAAAACTCCAGTCTTCTCCCAATCTCTTGTCAGATAAGTTGTACTGTACTTTGTACTTAGATTCTCGCTCTTTTAATTTCCCCATCTATCTCATCCCCATTACTGTTGCAGTGCCTAATGAATGGGCTCGTGCAGACAGACGAGCCCAGAGTAAGGCAGAAGGTGTGGCATCAAGTCATGAGGTAGCACCATGCTTATACCGCGACCTTCTGTCGGCATTTAGGGGATCTGTTGGTGAGCAAGGCATCGGGCGATCCGAAGGAGCAGCTCCAACTTTGGAATCTTTCACGCTCTACAACGCCAGCGTTGTTCAAATTATTGTAGCGAACGCACCGCTTCCAATCATGCATGCATTCTGCGTGAAGGGAAGCGCGTATTTGGGGCCCGATTTGAAGGCTTTTTGAGGAAGGCGACTACAGTATTTTTGAGATGGGATCTGTGGGGCGAGCGAGTCGCGTCTCTCGTTTGAGTGTGTGTGCCCGGTTAGTTCGGTTAAGGGAAAGACACACACACGCTCGCTCTCAAGCATTCAAACACAGGGCGGAGAAACGGTTTGCACTCTTGCCGGACAGCTTCGGTCCTCTTCCGATGAATTGAAAAGCACACGGTGCACCGAACTGGATTTTCAACAACATCACCAATCTGAGCAACTTCTTTCGTTAACCTTACCACCTTTCCTACGTCAACGCCGAACCTCTGTCGCTTGCTTGCTAGAGTCGCTCTTCGGTCGCTCTGTTCTCTCGAGCTCTCTCCACTTCGCTCTCTGCTAGTATCTACCCCTCTACGCCTTCAATCAAGTACAGTCAAGAAAGCTGTAACGACGCATCGCCTGCTGCGACTTCCACTTTTAACCCTTAGGTCCATCACAATGTCTAAACCTGCACCAGCAGCCGCCGGCCTTAGGCGGCCATCACGCACTCCAAACCCGACCGACAAGGTTCTCGGCTGCTTCTCCAACATCGAGCCATCTCCTCGCCTCGATCACATGATTCGCTATCTCTCCACATGGTCCGGCACAGATAAAGCTTTGATGCTTACCCAGTACTCCTCAAAGCTCGTCATTGTCCTGCTCAACCTTCAGTACGCTTTACGGCTGCGCATGCTCGGTATCCGATCCACCAAGTCTTCCTCCGCAGCGCAAAGAGTCCAAAAGCTGAGCTCGCTTATCAGCGATGCTAGGATTCTCTATCGTATTTGGGGCATCTTGCCTATAATCAAGTGGATGATCGGTCTTGAGAGATCGCCTCCTCCCACCAGACTGTTGCACAACATCGAGCGTATTCAGGGTTGGTCCATGCTTGCTTACTGCCCCATGGAGGCGCTGGCCTATCTCGGCATGCATGGAATTCTGCCTGTCTCAGCAGCAATCCAGAATGCATTCTGGCTGTGGGGGTCGCGATTCTGGGCTCTGTACGTCGGTCTTCAGCTCTTGCACCTTGTCGAAGACAACCGGTTGCTCAGACTCCGAGCTAAGGCACTCGAACGATCGCGTGGTCACCCAACACCTAACAAGATCCAGCTCAACGCAAACGGACAACTCCCCGTCACACCTCAATCGGAAAAGCCAGGTTCGGCCTCAGCTACACAGGAGCAGGTTATCACTCGAAGGATGTGGGACGAGTTGGACGACAGGAAAGCAGCTATTCTCAACGAGCTTTGGGTCAACCTTGGTTACTTGCCATTGACCATTCACTGGTCTTGTACGAAGGGTTTGATTGGCGAGGGGTGGGTGGGACTGTTCGGTACCATTGCGGCCATGGCTGGTTTGCGGTCGGGTTGGAAAAATTCTGCTGTGCCGTCTGTGGCTGCTTCTTAGGCGGGCTGTTTTCAGGACTCTAGCTGGAGCTTGGTCCAGCTTTGGGAATCATACTCACAGAAACCAATTTGTCATGCACGAAACGGAAATGAGCGTATGAAACTTTCTTTGTGAGGGGTTTAATTGTGAGAGAGACAACAGATAAGGCAGCGCTTTAAGGCTTTGATTTGCCCGTTTGCTTTGGAGCATTAGACTTGCCAGAGCTCGCGCGATGTCCACCGAGTGAAGGTGGCCGTGTGGCCTTTCCTCTATTCAAATGCTGTGCCTGTGCCTGTGTTTTGCCCTTCCCAGTATTCACTGTCTTCCTTGGCGGCGGTACGGGCTCATCCCAACCCGACTCTGATTCGGTCCAATATCCATCCGAAGTCTCTGTATCATACATACTAGAGCCATGGGTGAAGTTTATGCTTGTTCCCATATTAGCCTCTCTCTCCGCTTGCTTCTTCTTTCGATGCTCTTCCTCTTGCATTTTGGTTATCGCTATTGGATCTCCTTCGATCAACTCTTCTTCGCTGAAAGGAAACTTGCTTTGCCACGAGCCATCGGATCTACTTGTGTCTAAGGATGGAAGATTAGATCGAGTCTCATCGATATCGAGATGATTGACTAGCTGCGAGTAGACATGAGGATTTTTGAAGGATCGGTTCTTCATCAAGACTTCATTGAAATGAACGCCCTGTGCTTTGAGCGTGTGGTAGCGCTTCACATTTGCTTCCACCGCTGGATCGATGGGGATCGGCTCGGTCTCGTAGTCGGACCCAAACATCTCGGTGCTCTCGTAAGATACGCCCCAGTAAGGACGTGGCTCGTAATAAAGGGAGCCTCCGGGTGGTTGTGGTGGAGGTCCTAGCAGTGGTAGATCTCGGAGAAGTTCCGGATCATCAATTTCGAGCAATGACCATGCCTCCATAGCCCCTACTGCCAATTCATCTGTACCACGGACTTTGTCCCGAGGTAGGACTGAGGTGGGCAAGCTCGAGCCTTGTCTCCACCGGCTCAAGACAACTTCGTCGATTGGGTCTTCCTTTACTTTCTTTTGGTTGATTGATCTTGATGGTCCTGCTTCTGCGTTCTGTCCGTCAGCTGGTGGTGCCTGCTGTGTATCAGGAGCAGTATTGACCGGAGCTGCCTCGCTCATCTTGCTATGCGGGCTGCCTTGGCAGAGGAAACTTGGCGTCTTTTTGGTCAGCGGTTACGTAAATGGAAGTGAAGCATGAGTGTTGGTGTCAGTGTGGGGTCACTTCAGAGTGGAGGCGCACGACGAAATCAACTGTTAGACCGGCACATCTTTGGCCGCATCACGTGAGCATTGAGGTCTGGAAGAAAAGTCGCAATCATCTTGACAGCTTCTCAATCTTCTAAACCTTATCTCGATCTTCACCAGCTGTCTTGCACCATCGCCCACACACCTTGGCAGGCCCTCACACTGACAACCACCCGTACCTTCTCGCATCTACATTCGCTTACACATACACTATAATGTTCGGCACAACAACAAAGCTCTTGTCGGGCTTCGCTCGACCAGCATTCGGTGGCCTTCGCACACCCTCCACACCTCTCGCAGACACATTCAATGCAGCACGATTCTTCTCTTCATCGAAAATCGCACACAAGAGTCCGCGAACGAAGCACCTCGCACAGCATGGTAGTGGTGGAAAGCCAAAGTCACATTCTGGTACGAAGAAGCGATGGACACCATTGGGAGGAGGTAGTGGGAAAGCATATCAGCTTACCTTCAAACGTGGCTTGGCAGGAAAGGCGCATTTGAACTCGGGCATGGCTAGGGATAGGCTGAACAACCTCGGTGGAACTGTGTTGAGCCCAAGAGGAAGGATCAACAGGACATTGAGGAGGTTGTTGGGTCCAAGTCTATGATCGCAGTTAGAGCTTCTATCTCTGTTCGGGATTCGCGTGGGTCGTACGAGAGAACACTTCGCAAGATGGCATCGCTTCATTGCTTTCCAAACAAGTATATCGACCGGACCATTCTTCCACTGCAACGGCCTGCGTAGATCGCAGCCAGCGCTTCTGTTCGAATACATTGCCCCCTCGACTGGTGCTAACGTCCGCAAAAAGTCGACCCTCCATCGCTCCTTCGTTTTGCAACAGACTACTTTTAGACAGTCACATTGCCTTGGCTACGCCGAACGCCCATACCTTCCAATTAAGTCACAATCTTATCGGCCGTCTTTCACGCTATGAATACAGTGGAAGACCGTTCAACCCGCATCACCTCAACTCTTTCCGCAACTCAATGTACACTACTTCCCCATGCCAGCATCAAAAGAACATCTTCCAACACATAGACATAGAGCGCAGGGCATGCGTGGCATGAAAATTCGCTGATATTCTCTATTTTGATGTGGTTGCTTGAAGTGTATACGTGCGGAAAGGGATGTTGTGAATAAGAGGTTGCGGAAAGCATGTCTCATGTCGAATCCCGCGCTGGACCGGAGAGATGTATGAGTTGAATCAGCGGGCTTGACTCAAAGAAAACAGCTGCTCAAAATAACGTTCAACACCGCGGTCCGACGGAGCTTGTAGCGTGTGTCGACATGAATACAGTAGTCTTGCTGTTTGCAATAAAGTTGCGGAATAGTGTGAGTGCGGAACCTTGTTGCTCCTCGCTATTCTGGTCGGTCACGTCGTATGGCTAGCAGCTTGCCGCAGTCGAGCGGAGAGGAGGAGCTCCTCTCCTGCTTTCCGCAGCTGTGATTGTTCCCGCACACGAGGTTCGATCGACAAAAGCAGAGAAGAGTCTTGTCGTACAGCGTACCGTACAGCGTACCGTACTGTACTGTGTTTGACCGTTGCTCGAGCGGACGGACACGAGAAGCATATATACCAACCCTCGGGTCTCACTTCAACACCCCCAATCCCATCCGACAATACACCTCCTTCCAACACCTCAAGATAGCAACACTATTCGGCTCGACTTCCATCGAACCTTTAATCACCACAGCAATCTCATACAAAAACACTCCAGCACGAGCTCAACCTACCCTCCGCATACATATATCTTCCACATCATAGCATCTCCTCGCCACCCTCCTGTCACATCACTCAACCCTTTCGATTCCTCAGCCATTCTTCCGAACAGCACTAACAGCTTCCGAGCTCGAAATCGATTCAACTTTGTCCCCGTACAGAAGATCTCTCACAAAACCCAAAACAAGCTTCTCCGCTACGTACCTCGTTCCAATCATGTTCTTTAACGACATAGGCATAGACCTACACTTCCTCTTCGAGGGCGATATCAATTCCCCTCAAGTCGCTCAAATCTTCAGCAACTATCGCCATGCTGCTCGCATGCACCGGCCCAACACAAACATTGTTGCTGGAGCTTTCTTGCTCAAGGAAGTTAACCGCGAACTCCCGACGTATCATTCAACACCCCAGGGAGAGAACGTTGTCATGACAGCCGAGCACACTTGTCCGAGCCGCCGTTTCATGGCACGAGTTTGGCGTAATCGCAGCATGCTTGATCGTGCATGGGAACAGGATGAGAAGGTCAACGATGAAATCGTTCTGCGAGCCATTCGCGGAGGCTCTCCCGGCCAAAATGCAGAAGTTCTCCACGAAAGTCGTATAAACCCTATGTCAGCAAAGAAGCCGTTCGCCTGGCTCGACGCTGGCCTCGTCTACGAACTTCCACCCGATTGCGATCTTTCGGTCACTATCAAGAGGCCTTCTACCAAGCAAACGGTGACGGCTGTTTTCAAGTACGTCAAATCCGACAGTTTTGCGCCTCAATTTCCTGGTGTTCCCACCTCCAGCACTGAGATCAATGCCGCTCTGGACCCTCGTTGTGTCATACCTGGCAGTGACGACGAACGTCAACTCTTCGAGTACATGAAAGCTTATCTTGCAGGGAAGGATGTCGGTGTTGCCCACATCTCATCTCACACTTCGAATCCCGCGGTGAATGAGATGCCATTCGCTTGCCCCAACGCTCAGACAAACATGCCTAACCCCTCTTGCGAAGGGATGTCCTTTGCCACGAACGAGGAAACCACTACCCTGGTGGATCAAGTCCTTCATCGAGCTTTCAATACCACTACACCTCCTCCGGCGAGCTCTCAAAACCAACAAGAGGGTGTAACGGACGTCAAAATAGCCAAAGTTGCCTCCAGTACAAGCGCATCTTCGGAAGTCAATCTTCCTCTCCGATCTCCCCCTCTCACTCATCGAGCATGGGGTGCGGCTCGTTCAGCTATCTCGAACCTCACTTCTGCCATCACGACCTCTCGTACTGTTTCAGAGCACAGTCGAGCCTCATCTGTCGCACCAAGCAACGCGATGGAAACGGGGGAGGAAGCGGCCCAAGAGACAGCTCCTACTCAGATTACTGAGACCAGAGCCTCGTCGCCATGCGAGAGCGAAACCGAATCAACCACTCAGGAGAATCTAAACACTTTATTGAAGTCTCTCTCCACTCTCATTGATGATGCGACAGGTGGCTTGGAGGAGAATCACTGGGTGGACAATGCGGTGCAGACTGAGTCGGAAGATTCAGGATCAGAGAAGGGAGGAATGAAGACCGAGACAGGAAAAAAGGCGAAGGAGGCAGTCAAAGTCAACTTGTCTGCTAATACCGTGGTCAGACACGAAACCGAAGTGCAACCAGCTAGCGTTAAGGAACGGATCATGGGAGTAAGCTGCTCGGGTCAGGCGTCTGCAGGCGCATCGGTCGAACAAGCTGGTGATGCTGTGGGCGAAAGTCAACCTTTAGTGTTGCCCGGTGACGCCGGCGCCGCTCAGCCTTCAACCGCCTGCACAGGCAATGAGACGACCGCTTCTGGTACTTCGTTCACTGCGCCAACTAGCACCACGAATGTCACTGGTCAGTCAGCCGAGGCTGCCGACAGAGTCGACAATGACATCGAGATGACAGATGTCAATGCTGCCCCTAGCGAGACCAACAACGGCGGCACTCAGGCCTCTGGCACGCGTGGTGATGTTCCGACCAGTGCTGGCAAATCTACCGACGTTACACAGACTCAGGGCACGGAAGATGTCTCTGCAACCGTGAATGCGAACAAGGAGAATGAGCCACCTGCCACGAGCCTTCCAGCAACTTCAGACGACGATGTGCAATTTGTCTCGCTGTCTCGCACCGAAGCACCAGACGGGACCTTTACCGAGACCGGGATCCGACGAGAGCCTGGGCTGGATCGATCTATGTCAGAGATGCCCCTTGCCGAGCTTCTCTCGACCATGGAGCGCAACATGAATTCCGCAAACGCATCCGCGCTTGCTGAACTGATCCGCTCGGGTGCCAGCGCATGCGGCGGTGGAACTATGCTCAGTCGCGCCTCTCTTGCCGCCTCAACCTCCTCACGCTCTTCTTTCCGACCGACACCCCAGCAAATTGACCAGTACATCGAATACCTGATGGATCTCGTGGCGAAAGACAAAGAGGAAGATGATGCGCGCTGCGAGCAACTGGCGCTGGCACGCGCTCAATTTGGTCAGGAGTACGAACAAGCCAAGACTGCGTACGAGGCTAGGCTCGTACAGAACAACATGCAGATGTACACCGCTCGTAACAGGCAGTCGCTGAAGAAAGACACGATCAGATTCCTTCGTGCGTCTTCCAGGCTCCAAAACCAGGTGGCTTCCGCCAAGTTCCATAACAAGATCGGAGCTGGTTCCAACATCGGCAGCAGTCGCAGGGGTCGTAGCATCAGCCGTGCTCCTTCTGTCGCACGCAGCTCGAGGGCACCTTCCGTTGTTCCTGCCTCTCGCATCAAGCGCGAGCGCATTGACCTTACCCGAGACGACGCACCCAACGCTTCTCGCTCCAGAGCAGCATCCATGGCTCCACCAAGTAACCCAGCCATGTCCTCCTGCCGCTCTCGCATTATCGACCTTGGCTCCGGTAGATCTGAGAATGGAGTCAAGGTAGGCAACGTCGGCGATCTTCTTCTCCCCAGGCCTGTCGCCCCCAAGCGTTCCGGCAGCCACGCCGGATCGGCGCGAGCTGGTAATTCACGAGCTGGCACTCCTGCAGTACATGCCGGTGTTAGTAACTGGATCAACCAAGTCAGAACCCGTGGTACAGGTACACCAGCCACCTCTGCAGCTCGATCAGTCGTTGACCAGCAGCTTATGCCCCCTCCCCGCCTCCCTCTCGCACCAGGCGCGCTCCCTTCTTCCCCTATCGTCATTGATGACAACACCAGAGTCGGTCCTCGTGCGCCTTCTTCCCGTGCCGCCAGCACTGTCGGCGTGAGCCGCTCTATTCGAGCAGGGTCTGTCGCTAGCAACGTCAGTAGACGCAGCGGCGCTGAAAGAAACGTGCTTCAACCCGCTCGCTCTAGACCGACGTCTCGACAGCCTAGTGTAGGTCCAAGCACCGGTCGTAGAGCTCATGAGGTCGTTGACGACAGCGATGACGACGATGATACCCTGTTCTTGGGCTCGCGTTCCCGAGCCACTTCCGTCACTAGCCAGTTCACTGAGCTGCACGATTGAGTACAGCCAAGCCGAATCAACAAGATTGAAGACAAAGAAGGCGGTAATCGGCAGGAAGCACATGGACGTAATAGCAGAATGAAGGCTTGAAAGCAGCCTTACGGGGAGATAGAGAACACAAAGCAAAGGATCCAACAAGGAGAACATTTTCGCATGCGCAAAGGAGCGCAACGCAGCAGGGTGGGGAGGGCTGGGATGTACGCTTCAGACATAAGAACAAGCTACATACTGCTGCGGATACCCATTGGTAAAGGAGGAACGATAGCACATGCGCTTCGGAGGCGCAAAGGCCAGCAATAAAGAATATTATGACAAGGCAGTCCGAGAAAGAACAACACACTACCGAGGACGACAAAGGGCCTGATAGACAGGCAAAGCCAGCAAAACAAACACATACCTTCACTATACGTGGTCATAAGCAATTTGCGGCAACGCAAGACCTTTCTTAAAATACCGCTAAAGAGCAGCAAAGCAGACCATACACACACCAAATCATCAAAAGATGCTCCACGCACAGTCTGCTTGCGATTTTCGTGTGGCAAACCACCTGAAAGCTGCTCAAAGCATAGCTCTGAGCAGGAGTAGAGGCGGCAAAACCTATGGTGCAGACCATATCATCACACACATCCCCCTTAAAACCTACACCTCTTGACTCAGACGTAGCAATACGCTACAGTCTGCGCAACCAACCCCCAATTCACACTCACCCCTTTCTTCACGCAATCAAAACTTCATTTTTAACCCCCATATCTCTCATCAGACAAAGACCTTCTCCGTGTGTGCATGTGTGTATCTGAATATAATTGCCCGGGGTATGAACTAAAGCTTTTGCATCGGCAACCACTGACTCCTCCCCCTTCCTTCTTGCTGCATCATCGTTCAATTCGGTCTCCTCAAACTGGACCTTAGATCATCCGGAAGAGTTTGACAGAGTTTATCCAATTGTGCCATCAGTTTCTTTTTCTGATTCAACAGTCGTTTTTCCGTCGTAGTAGCATTCCCTGCAGAAGTAGATAGCGATGTTGGAGTGTTTCTCCCCGAATCACCGTTTTCGCTCTGCTTGGCTTTGGAAGATGGAGGTTTGTCTGTTCTCCATCTGCTTCCAGGACCTGGTTCTGTTGGAGCGGTAAGTTGAACATCCACCAATCTAATTTCTTCCACTAACCTCCCATAAAGATCTATTGTCTCTATCTCACCCCTGGAGTGCCCGAAAGCAGTAACATCACCCTGCATTAGTGAAGCGATGTATCGACGTCGTTGTTCCTCTTCCGCCGCTGCTACTCTCGAATGCAACCATAACGAAAAGTTAGGACATTTCAGAAAATCAAGATACAACCCCTGTCGAACACTCGCACCGGTGGGCAAAGATCGAGATCGAATAGCAAGTGGAGTTCCATGAGCTTTAAGGGAAGCTAAGAAATCCACCGTGTTGAAAGGTCGGATCTTGGGTACTTCAGACGGCGAAGATAAGTCGAAAGAAGCCGGTACGAGAGAGGCTACGTAGCGATTGAGAGGGGAGAGAAACCGTTCGGTGAGATCAGCGAAGTAACGTCTCATGGTGACATTGGCTGCAGAGACTGCTGCTTGGACGGCTACGTCGTCATTCCCAGCTTTAGCGGCTGAGGTGGCTAGGTCTTGGAGTCGTTTGAGGAGCTGCCTGTCTTTGCTGATTCGTCGCTTACGTTTGGTTGTGAAACCAGGGATGTGATCCGGTCCACCACCTCCTGCACCATGACCTCCACCAATACCACCCCCAATAGCTTGGCCTGCACCAACTTTCCTCCCCGCCCCTCCACCACTACCACCACCACCACCGCTTCCAGTCCCATGCTTAATCGTAATCAATTTCACCGCCGCCTTCCCCACCCTCAAAACATGAGGCCAATGACTACAGGCCGTAGCAAAGAACGGATTTGTCGCTGCGATCAAAGTCCCCGCCTGTGGCTTGTTCTTTGTCACCAACGTTTTAAAGTCGTAATCGTGAATATGGAAGTACGGTCTAAAATCTCCAGCATAGGGAATAGGTCTAATCAGATCGAGCATATGCCATACCGCCTCAGATGCGATCTTAGGTTCCGGTGCAATGACCAAGATCGGTTCCGCCAGCAATACGCATTCCCACAAAAGCCATAGATCCGCCAACGCCTCTTTGAACGTCTCGAACAAGGACGTGGCCGGTATGCTCGCCAGCAACGGCCCCTCCGGTCCGATCAAAGGTTCAGGCAGCTCCCTGTTCCCGTATCCACCCGAAGCCTGCCTAGATCGAGAGCGAATAGTCATGGTCGCAGCTGCATTCCTAAATCCACCCCCTGACCCGGTCGAGGAGCTGGAAAGAGAAGCAAGCATAGGTACAGTTTCAGCATTGGGTGAATTCTGAGGTTGCTGCCCGAACGGGATCGCTGCTGTAATGATTGATCCCAGCAAAGGCAAAGTCAGGATCGTCCCAGGCTGAGGAGGAGGCCAAGCCATAATGTCATTGGCGAATGCTTCGAACATCGACATCCCATGTTCGAAGTACAGCGGACCTAAACGAGCTACTACTTCGCTGAATAAGCCGACGAGAGGAAGATGGGAGAGAATCACGACGGATTTCTGGAAGTAACCACGTCGATTAGTCGGATCACGTTTCTGACGAAAGAAGACGTAGCCGTAGATGTAGCTGCTGGAGGTGCTGTTGGCTGCTCCGGCACGCTTTGGCGCCAGAATGTCGGTGGATGTTGAGGCGACGATGTTGGAACCTCCGCCGGATTGTGAGATGGAGCTTCCAGCAGGTGAAGCATTCGAGTTGATCGCACTGCCTGTCTGTGCGGCAGAGGAATTGCTGCCTGTTGTTGTAGTAGTGTCTCCTTCATCATCAACGGAAGCAGCTGAGCTCATCGAATGCGTGCTACTGTGTCGGTCGTGTGAGAAGTGGCGTGCCATGGCGGAAGATCCCGAAGACGAGAAGAGCTTCTGCGTCAGCCTCTCGTGGAAAGATGTTGATGAAGGCATGTTTCCTGCCGCCGATGCGTTCTGCAGGTTCGCATCCGATGCCTGTCTTGATAGTTCATGCGAGCTGGTAGTAGAAGACGCCGAAGAGTCCCTGAATCCTGATGTCGAGGGCGAAGTGGGAGATGTTGGCACAGACAAGCTATCCGCTCCTGACCCCCTCTTTCCGTCTGTTGTCTTCTGACCATGTGCTTTTGCTAGCGCGTTCTGCAACGCAGCCTTGTTCATCGACGGTCGCGGTGTTTCCTGATCCTGCAAACTTGTCGCTGGAGGCTGCTGCAGCGCTGCATCGCCGAGACTCTTGATTGTCGGAGGTTCGGATTCGGACGAATCTAGCGGCACCTCACGAACTCGCCAGGAGAATACCAAAGAGCCGTCGTCAAAGATCGACGTGTCCGGGAAAGAAGAGAACGCAATGTTGTCGCGCTCTTCTCTGCTGATTCCAAGCGGAGGGTATAGGAATTCGAGATCGGGGCCCAACTCGAGGTCAAAGTTGACACAACCCACTGAAAGGACCCAGCGTTGCATTGCTTCACGATCCAGATTCAATGTGCTGCCAGCCGGTGCTGTCGTTGCTGATTTTGGTGCTGATTCCAACTTTGATGCGCTGGCGAGCGCTACTTTGCTACTGCTGGAAGTAGGTCCAGATGAAGCTTTGCGACTGAATGGGTGGACGGTCGACGCAGGCGCAGAAGCTGTGCTGCCCTTCTGAGTGCCGGACGATGCGCTGCCTGGCTCGATCGGTTGAGTGGCAGTTCTTGGAGAGGATGCGTGAAGGGAAGTCCTTCGGCTAGGAACAGGGCATCGGCCGGTGGCACTGGACTCAGAAGTTCTAGGCGAGTCAAGATCAAGGAAGCTAGTCATAGACGGAGAGGAAGGACCAACGCCAGATGCTGCATAGGCGTCTACACCAAGGTCTCCGTGCCCTGCACCGACAGAAAGTCGCTTAGATGCGTCACGAAACGAAGCGTTGCGTGGTGGTGCTGACGGACCACCCTCGCCAACTGGGAGACGATCTTGCAATGCTGGCACACCAGATCTGCGGCTGCGTCGAGATGAGCGGGCTGCCACAGCACTGTTGCGTGTGCGTGAGTCAGAGTCGTGCCCTACAAGTGAAGTGGTCGAGTCGGTGTCCAAATCGGCATCAAGCTCCTGCTCGACACTCAATGCTTGATGGTTGGCAGAGAGAGAAGAGGCGAGGGAGCGCGAAGTCGGGAGTCGCGCTTGTGTAATGGTGGAATTGGAGGCGATACTTTGCTGTGAGACCGATGCTGGTGGAGAGCTCGAAGGAAGGAGCGGCGGCGGCTGTGCCGCCGCTGTCGCGTCCTTAGGGGGGACAGAAGTGGGAGGAAGGATTCGCTTGTCAGAGTCGGTAGCTGATCCTTCCACAGCCGAGGTATAGTCAGAGCCCGTAGACGAGATGCTGTTGTTGGCGAGGTGATGGCTCTCTCGATCTGAAGTGGAGAGATCAGCCGGAGGAGAGCTCGAGGATAGGATGCTACTTTCGGACGTGTAGTCTTGGGAAAGCTCTTCGTGCAGGGACAGTGCGCCAAAGCGAGATGAAGTGGCGGAAGAAATCACACTGGACGCAGGAGCGGATGTCGGCATTTTATTATTGCTCGGATTCCGGATACGATGATCAAGTGCTTGCCCAGTCTTTGGATGGTTCTGTACCTGCGTTGACAATGCCGCTGAAGAAGAAGAGTTGGGAGGTTCAGAAGACATGTTGGAGAAGGCTGCGGGCGTTGGAGATGGATAGGAGGGTACTGCACGAAGTTCAGCGGCCCGAGTACTGGCTCCGTCCTGGTTGTCGAAAGAAGCTGATGGTGAGCGGGACTCCATGGCGAGTAGGCCCAGATCGCCATCGCCCGTACTTGATGCGGATGGCATGCCTCGAGAGCTCGGCATGGCTGCTGTGTGGAGGAGCCAGCTGATCCGGTTGGCCGAGCAAGTAGACTGTTGGCGGCTTGGATGTTGCAAGTCGGTATCAGGGTCTTTCAGTAAGCCAAAAACCAGTATCTAGCGTAATACAATGTGGATGCAGGCTGAAGTGGTCGAAGAGCGTCACGAAAAGGCACCGTGCACGCTGTCAACATGCGTGGATGATGTCGATGAACGGGCTCGCGTCTCGGACCTCGAAGCGTGGTGCGTAATGCTAGATGCAAGAGGAAAAGAGATCCTGGCGCTGTGCGAGTCACAGAGGGTGGGTTGGGGAAAATGAAAGCAGGCTCTAGGCGATCAAATGAGGATGTTGTGTGTTTCCGATGCGAGGTCGTTCCTGGGCAAGTTGAGCTCGCAAGTCTAGCGAATGTCAAGAGCAACTGAAGGGTATACAGGAGGCGATCAACCGACCGTCTCTGGAAGGTTGGATGAGGTTTGGTATCAGGTGAAGTGAAAGCGAAAAGGCCAAAGAGATGAGACAACAAGGCGAAATGCGGTCTTTGTCGGCAACTGTGCGACTGAAGCGAAACAAGACTTGCAAACAGACACACACACGCCCATCATCACTCACACAGACTGTCACACACGCACGCGGAAGTAGTCTTGTCTTTCTCACATTTCACAGAAGCGCTGCCAAATCACTTTTCTGGACGTGGAGGAAGAGCGGGAACTGAAAATCATCAAATGTCAAAAAATCCTAGAGTGTCTGTTCAAGGCTCACGAGCAGTGTGACGACCACACGCCGTCCATTGAGCGCAGTCGGATCGACAGGACAGCTGACAGGCCTGTCTACAGTCAAAACACGCAACGCATTCAGGCAATCACCTGTCGATTACAAGGCGCAAACAACTTCCTGAAGCTTGCTTCTTCGTTTGAACAGAACAAACAGGGGTCTATGGAAAGAAAGATTTGGGCAGGTGAGATCAGAGTTTTAGCGTCTTTTAGACATGCATCTCGGTTCATATCTGCCTCGCTAGGGTCTGCTGTCATGCAATTCAACTTCCTTGATAAGTTATTGGAACATGTGATCAGCTCTTCGCCTGATCACCTTTTGTGCGTAGTAGCCAGCACATGCTGCCCTTATTCTACACAGTTGGTGAATCTGCTCAAATCTGATGATCATGGATGGCTTGGGAGAAATTTGACATCCCTCTCGACTGCCAATGAAGTCAAGATCAGCGGCGGAGCGGCTCGGCTGTTGCTCGCTTCATGTACGATCTCAGATATCGGATTATTCTCTTGCATTTCCCGGCAGCTCAACGACCGTTGCGAAGCGGCTAACTAACGCGTAGAGTATCTTTTGACCAGCTCAGACGAGTCTGAGTCTCGAACAAGGAGGTGTTATGTCGCGATTGCCAACAAAGCAACAAAAAGCTAAGACGACAAATTCTCCTTCTGCGAGCTTGAGATGGAGGGCTAATCATGACTGCACCGCACAACAAAGGAAGCGCTCATATTCACACACCTCCTTTTGAAATCTTTGGACGTGCAACTGACATCAGACAATCAAGCAGGTGAATGAAGCAACAAGAGCATGGATCTTTTATGATTGCCACGTCTCTCTTTTGGGGGGTGTGATAAGAGTACTAGTGATGTACAAGTGATTGCATTGTTAGCGCACACGCTGGTGCATGCATATATGTGACTGTTTTGGTGGAGTGTGTGCACCGAGATGCACGCAAAGAGATGATGACGAGATCAAACGCAAAGCTGAACCACCAAACCGTGCGTTGATGAAGAAGTGGGGAATGAAGAATGCAAGCGAAACCGAGAACACAACAAATAGACAGATCCATTTCCTGACAACGAGGCAAAAGAGACCTGACTGCCAATGCGTATTTAACGGTACGATTTCTGGCGACGAGCACGGGCACCGTGACCACCGAACTTCTTGGGCTCCGATCGTCGGGTGTCGGCGATCAACAGAGTGCGGTCGTAGGCGACAAAGAGCTGACGCAGCTCAAGGGCCGAAGCGGCATCGTAGTACTTGGCGTAGTAGGCAACGAGCGACTTGGCGATAGCCTGGCGGATGGCGTAGATCTGCGAGGTGTGACCACCACCGGAGACACGGAGACGGATGTCGACAGTGCTGTGAGATGTAGAAGAAGTGGTGGGAATGAAAAGTTGTGGGAAAAGGTCAGTTGACCTGACTTCGTCATGCGATTAAGGGTGCCAAATCGAGAAAGAAGCATCGCAACAACATCCTAAACTTCAAGCCTATTTAATGTTATTCTCTGAGCCAACGAGTGCGCTTCTGACCGTGGGCACTACTAATCGACTGCGCCGGGTCGTGAATGTACCGTCTGCTGGACCTTGTCCTCCCTGCACAGCGGCGAAACCGAGAACATTCCATCCTGACTTTCCCACTCGAGATTCTGCGGCGCCGATAGTGTGCAGCAGCAAACTTTTCGAAGCATCCGCTTGGCTACTCTGATACTTTGATGCCAGCCTGGCCGTCAAATTCTTTCTCTGAACGATGTTGGTAACCTTTTCTGTCGCTGAGCAAGCTCAGCTGCGCGTTGAGCGTGGTTCTTGATCTACCGATTCCAAGCTTCTAATCCACCGTCTATCACAAATGCTTCCAGTCGCGATGAGTACTACACATGACCCGTATCTATGCTATCTGCTTCCTATATCTGCTTCGCTTGGTGTTGTGAATGTTGCGTACGTTGCTTCTATCTGCTGATTCTCCATTGCAAGGTGTCGAGCGAATACTTACGAGAACTTGTCCTCACCAACAACGAGGACGGGCTCGAAGACCTTCCATCGGAGGATCTCGGGCTGAACGAGGGAGATGGGCTGGCCGTTGAGGCGGATGAGACCCTTGCCCTCCTTGCAGTGGGCGACGGCGGTGGCCGTCTTCTTCTTGCCGAAGCACGAAACGGAAGGAGCGGACATGATGACTGTGGTATGCGAAAGTTGGAAGGTGCAACAAGGTGATGGGTGGTGCGAGATGGTTGGAAGTTGAGTACGAAGGCAGATGCGAAACGGAAAGTTGAAATGTCGATTCGAAATGCGTGAGATGAGACGAGTCGCAAAAAAATCAAGTGCAACAATTCGACGCAGGATGTAGGAAGCGAGTATGAGGCAAGTAATGGGTAAAGAAGGTGTGAGCGTTTGGCGTCGAGTGCGTGCGTGCGTGCAAACGGGTTGGATGAGATTGTCGATGCGATTCGGAGTGAGGTCAAAGTCGAAGTTGTGTGTGGGGCGATGTGATGGGATGTGATAGGATGAGCAATGGGAACAGCAATTGAAATCGTCAGCCTCCGCGTCTCTCTGGATGTTGATGATGTGCAATCGTCGTCGTCGTCGCCGTCGTCGTCTATGATGCGCAGACGATGTTGTTGATGCAATATTGTGACAGCAGGTACGTACCTTCTTGATGTTGCGGAGAGGTGGAAGAAGAAGATAGCATTCGATATCGAACTCTTCACTAACCTCCAAACGACGACAGACGCCCATACTCGCGTAACTGCCAGTTCACTTACTCACTCCCACACACACACCACACAGAGTTCGAGCCTCACCCAACCACGCACCGTCTGTCTGTCTCTCTCTCTCTCTTGCTCACTCTCAGCGTCGGTCTCAATACAGTACCAGTCCAGCCTCAGCCGACCTCCAGCTCAATTGACTGGGCCTTCATTCCCTTTCTTGAGTGATAGCCTCTCTCATTCATTTCGCGCAGAGTTGCTTCGAACTCAATCAGTGTCTCTTTTCTGCCCAGCTTCAACCGGTTTTGCTCTCGACACTGGAAAAGTGCCTGATTTCTAACATCGGCCGACATCAGGTGTCAAAATTATAGCTGATCTTTTTCCGAGCTGTGTACTAGCTATGGCCTAACACTGCGAAAAAATTCGTTGAGGAAAACATATCACCGATGAAAATGTTGCTGGAGCATGATCGCCGATACTAGTCATTCGCGCTGATCACGCGGCTGACCGGATTGACAATTTTCGAAAAGGAGGGAGAGAGAGACTTTTTGGTTGGAAGAAATGGACAGCTCGAGGAGGACAGGCTGTCAGAATGTGCTCAACATCACCTTCTCATCGCCATCGTCACCATCATCACCATCATCGCTTCTGCTTTGACCATCGGAGATCCGCTCGACAGTCACCATCTTCAGCCATCATCATAGTTGGCATCGTAATAGCTGCCATTTTCGGTCGGCTCTAAAAGAAAAAACATCTCCTTGCAGCATGACTTCGCTGCCATCTTCCAAAGCATATGCTTCCCTCGCCTCGTTGCGATCCGCCCTTAAGTCTATCGGTGCACAGCCCATCGTTGCTCGAGCCGCACCCCGCTCGACTTTCTCCAAAGGTTCCAGCTATGCTTCCACCTCCTCCATGCACACTTCGACAAATGTCTACAACCAGACAGCGTCTTTGAACGCTTCCACCTCTTCTTCTACGTCCTCACCATCATCATCTTCGTCGGCACCACCCTCCACCTCGTCTTCGTACTCGACATCGACCGACGCATCGGCAGACCAACAGCAAGGCTTACATGCCTCCGAGTTCGACTTTGACGGCGAGACGTACGAGATCCCACCATTTGATGAAGGTGACCTTGTCGCTGTTCCTAACAAGGAGCCCATCGTCCACGTCAAGCTCTCCAAGCTTCACAAGGGCTCTTCCGCCTCGAAGTCTTCCCCTTCTAAATCATTCGTCCCGCTATCAGCACATGTCTTCGACGCACCAGCTCGTCGTGATGTTATCCACAGCGCTGTCGTATACTACCTCGATGCTCAGCGTTCCGGTACCGCCTCCACCAAAGGTCGATCCGACGTTCGCGGTTCCATGAGGAAGCTTCGTCCACAGAAAGGTTCCGGTCAGGCACGTCTCGGTACCATGTCCAACCCAATCCTTCGTGGTGGTGCCGTTGCACACGGTCCTCGTCCTCGTGATCACTCCACCAAGCTTCCACGTCGAGTACGAGAGCTCGCCCTCCGTTCCGCTCTTTCCTCAAAGTGGAGGCAGGGTGATCTCCACGTCGTCGAAAACTTTGACTGGATCGCTCCACCCAGCTCCACCGGCCCACTTGCTCGTCTTCTTGGCTCCAAAGGCTGGTCAGATGCCCTCTTCCTCACCGCACCTCGCAACCCCGAGCCCTCAATCCGATCTCTTCTCAAGGACGATCGCCCATCGTCTTCAGACCCCGTCTACGATGAACAGCAGAGACTCGAACACCAACAAGCCATTCGCAACTTCGTTCTCGCTTCCAACAACCTTCCACGTGTCGAGCTCATCGAGCTCGATTCCTTGACCGAGGAATACAGGGACAACATCGCAAAGACGAGCGGTGACAAGAAGAAGCCAGGTGAGCTCCATGCCTACGAGGTCCTCCGACGCAACAAGGTAATTTGCGACCTCGGTGCCGTCGAGTGGCTCGAGGAGAAGCTCGGTGGTGCTATCTTCCACGAGCAGGCTGGTCTCGACAGTATTGCAGAGACATTTGAGCAGCAGCAGCAGCAGCAACAGCAGCAACAGCAGCAAGAGGCTGAAACAACATCATCATCGGGGGCCGTCCGGCCCGAAGCCGAATCGACGCCTGTCACACCATCGCCTGCTGCTCAGACCCCTTCATCGGCATGACATGTCTCCGCTGCCTAAAGCTTTTCTTACTCATTACAGTTTCTGTATTGCTGGTCATCATTTTGTACTCTAACCTCAATCGACGCACACTTATCAGTGACAATTATTGCATCTTTTCTGTCAGCGCTCGCTGCGCTGCTGACTTCGATTCGAGCAATCATCCTGGCTATGAAATGGTACTGAGCGATCCACGATGTATTCAAAGATCCATGCTGAGATGACATCTGAGTACTGCGCATAGCTTATAATCGCACCCATGGCCTGATATCTTGTCTTGCTTCGACTGTGTCACGACGACTAGATCTCGCCAAACAACGGCACGTCATCCATATCGTCCATATCGTCCATATCATCCATATCATCATCGTCGTCCACAAGGTCAAATCCATCGTTTGCGAACCCCTCTTCAAAGGCCAAGTCACGCTCCATCTCGTCCAATTCCTCTTCCGTCAATCGGTTGACCCAGGCTGACGTCTGCCCTCCCCACCAATTCACGCGTTGTGCCAGCGATTCTCGACGCTCTCGTGACTTTCTTTTTTCTTCCTCGATGTCGAAGCCAAGGATGAGAGCCACCTCGGCCATGGTCAGGCTCGTGGTGTCCGATTCGCGTGCAGCACCAACCGACGCAGCGACAGATGACTTGATGGAGCGTTCTCGGAGGGTAGAGGTCGAAGCTTTGGAGCGCAAGTCTGCAGAATTGTCAGCCTTGATACCGGAGGCAGAAGAAGTTCCGGCTTCACCCGACGTGGGGACATCAATTCTGCTGGCTGTTGCGGTTGGTCCTGCAGTGGCATTTGAGGCGCTTGCCGCTTCGTCGACCGTGCCTGGAGCCGTCTCGGTGACAGGATCGGCGTGCGCCGCGAGCGCCATTCCTCGTCGTGAGCGCTCGTCTGCGATGCGCATGACCGCATCTTCGATTGTGTCCTTCATCTTGACACGAATGATGATGGTCTCTCGACGCTGGCCAATTCGGTGGATCCGCCCGATCGCTTGCGCCTCCAGAGCTGCATCCAGTGCTGGTTCCATCAGGTAGGCAAGATTGCAGGAGGTTAGAGTGAGACCTGCTGCACCAGCACTGGCCCTAAAGGGAACGAGAATGACGTTGACATTGTCGTCATCGCGGATCGCCCGGAGAGCCTCGGCTTGAGAAGCCTCATTCCCACCAAAGACGACCGCCGAAATGTCGTTCTGCACCAATGCATCGCGCACAAAGGCAAGCATCTTCGGCCAGTGCGAGAAAATAACAGCCTTCTGCGTCGCATCTGCTCGGAGTCGCTTCTTGAGATCCAGTATGAGGCCCGAGATCTTGCCACTCCAGTCACCGACCACCTCGCTCTGGCCGTCGCTCGACATCGATCTTCCACGCTCCATGACCCGTGTAACTCGGTCCGGATGGAATTTGAGACGACACGATGGGCAACGCGGTCGGTGGTAGTCAGTCCACGCATTGGAAGGGCCGTGAGAGCTGTTCTTGCAGATGGTCTCGATGCAATCGATGCAGAACGAGTGGTAGCAAGGAAGCACGCCAATCTGCTCCTTAGTATCGTAGCAGATTTGACATTCGGCTGCAGGTGCTAGAACAGCCGTGTCAGCGCTCGTATCGGCTGCATTGCCTCCGTCGCCAGTTGACTGAGCTTCACTTGCTTGGACTTCAAGCAGCTTCTGCCTGAGGAAGGCGACCTCGTGCTCCTTGCTTGGCAGATTGGCTTGCTGTTGGGCTAGCTTGGTATGAGTCCTTTCGAGGCGCTCCTTTGGCTTGTAGAGCCAGACTCGGGCGATCTTGCGCTGCGAAGCGTTGCCACGAAGACGTGATTTCTTCAACAAGCCAGGTTGGTGTGCGGTATCCTTGCGCCGTTTCTTGCTCGCTGGTTCGTCGGACACTTTACCTTTGCCCTTGCGCTCTGCTTCGATCTGCTCCATGAGCTCGTCCTCGTCCATATCCTCGACACTGGCATCCTGCACGACCAGGTGGTAGCGGGGATCTTTAAGATCGACTGTCTTGTCAGTGGCGTTCTTGAACTCCTTTTCGAAGAAAGTACGACTCGGTCGCTCGGGATCCCAACGCGCCGGAGGGTCGATTTGCACCGTGCTCGCAGCCGCCTGTTGGCCTGATGTAGTGCTGGAGTGCTTCTGCAGCAACAGTCGAAGCCAGTAATGAGCCTCCTCCCACGTGAGATTGACCCTAGACGCGGAATCTGTGCCACCCCACGCCTGCTCGTCTGTGTTGTTTGATCGAGACCTTGACGCTGAGCCTTCTGCATTAGCCGCCGTTGTTGGATTGGACGCAGCATTATCTTCCTGACCTACATCGTCGGGGATCACGACATCATCGGCATCTTCCTGCACATCTGTTCCAGCATTCTCCTCTTCCTCCTCCCTTTCGGGAAGACAGACTTGCGCACGTGACTGGTCTTCGAGCGCCATGTTCGTGATTCGCAAGGCTGCGTTGAGTACCTTGCAGATGTCGTTGGAATCCTGAAGCGCCCTTCGACCGCCGCGCCACTTGCGCTTGTCGGCCTCGGCTTCATAAAAGTCGTGGCCCCACACGAGCTGCAGCGCGCTGGTGACGACTTGCATGCGGATAGTGTCCAGCTCGGATTGCGCTTGCTGGCAGAACTGTCGGAAGAGCTCAGCAAAAGAGAGACGCGAATAGTTGTGACTGAACATCAGCTGATCAGCGATCTGAGGATGGCTGAGCAGTTGGCGGAGACTGACCAAAAAGGTCGGTTGAGAAACGTTGACAACCCCCTGCACCGCCTTCTTGGCGAATGTCTCTCGATACTTGTTCACTTCCTTGTCGTAGAAGAGCTTTTCGACGTGCTTCAAATCGATCTCTAGCACTTCGCTCTTGCATGGTGGCAGTGTGATTTCGTCCTCAACGTGCGCTTGGGTGTGTCTCCAGACGTATCGCGGCAAGATGGAGCGTAAGCGCCGAATGCCCTCGACACAACCTTGCGTGAACGGATCCTGCAGGATGTCACGGAAGAAGCGAGGCGCAGCAAACGGATCGTGATCCAAGAAGGCAAAGATACCTTGGATGTCACGGATGCCTTTGGTGACAGGCGTGCCCGTCACCATCCAGCAATTACTCCGCCAGAGCTCGTGAACCATCTCGGTGGCCTTGCCGGAAGCGCCGGCAACAATTTGCGCTTCATCGAGAAGGATGCGCCAGAACAACACTTCCAGCAGAGGAGTACGAACCTGATTGCCAGTTCGGGGGACTCGCTTGCTTTCAGCAAGCTGGAACGCTAGCTCCTCATATGTGGCAACCACTATGTCCGGCTGCGTGAGTCTCTTTTTCGCCATGTCCCTGACAGCATCGCGAGACGATTCGATGTCCCAAGCAAAGTCGGCATGTCTGAAGCGGACCACACCCGGCTGTTGACCAAGAGCTTCGTCAGAGGTCTCCACGCCGCTCGAACTAGCTGAACCTGTGGTTGTGCGACTGCGGAAATGCTTGCGAATCTCGTCCATCCACTGTTCGATGAGGGCGGCCGGACAGACGACCAAGGTTGCCTTCGACACGAATGGACGCTCGGACGGATCCATCTCAGCGACCATGCGGGCACTACGCGAAGTGTCATAGGAGAGAAGGTCGGCACTGTCGGGACGTGGATGAGCCGCGATGAGTGACAGGCTCTCGATGGTTTTTCCCAAGCCCATCGCCTCGCAGAGGGCACCGCCAGGCTCGCTTCGACGACAGGGGAAGCGACGCAGACTCAACATGCCGGAGACCTGGTCGAAGTAGAACGTCACGTCGATCGGATCGATAAAGGGCTCTCTCTTCAGCAACCCAGCCTGCACACTGTTTGCGTCCTCGGGGTACTCGCTCTTGATGGGGTTTGTCTCGATTGCAGCATCGGCAGCGGTGGCGACAGCTTGAGCGGCTTTGACGTTGACATTGCGCCGAGATTTGGACAGACCGCGCTGCATTGCATCTACGAGCACCTCCCGCTCAGCCTCTAACTGCAGGCGCCTGCGAACGATGTGAGCCGCTTCCTTGCTTTTGATAGGGAACCAGTTGGGCATCAGATGGCCCACATCCTCATCTACCACCGTCTCTCGTTTGATCATCCATGCTACACAACGGGCCTGGTAGCCCAGCAATGGTGTGGGAATCATGTCGGACGGTGGATAGACCATCGGTCCGTCGGGAGGCGGACGGCATGCCTCAAGCAGACTAGCAATGTTGGTGTCAAGAGGCAAGAATCTGTCTGAGGTGGGATCTCCGAGCTTTGGATCCGAGCCCGAGATCTGTTGTCCCAGCGACAATGCGTTTGGTTTCGGTCGAGGAGGCTCCGATGGGGCCGGCCTGGGATCACAATGAGGGCAAGAGCATACGCGGTCCTCGTCATCGTAGTTATATCCTTGCCAGCTTCGAGAAGTCCTCGATGGCTTTTTGCGCTTCTTGCCCGAGGTCTTACTGGGAGACGGCAAGTCAACAGAATCGACCTTGTCAAGCACAAGGTGGCGAGCAAGTGTTGGTTGCTTTGGCGGTAGGTCGTAGTAAGATGCGCTACGGTCCCAATACGTGTGAGCGGGCATGTCGATCTCGACAAAGCTATGCTGCCAGTCGACCACAGCGGGGATAGCCAGGCGAAGAGCACGAGCCAGGCTGAGGGTACCTTCTGCGCCAGTGTCTTTGAGGTCATCGTTTGAGCCAACGAAGCCGTCAACGGCTGCATTTCCGAGACCGTACTGCAGCGCTACGGGCTCGAGCCCAACCTGGATACTGAGCACACCGAGCAAGCGAGTTGACGGGATCTCACTCACAACCAACCAGGGATGCAACCCTTCTCCCGTCCACCTCTTTGGTCCGTACTCCTCCTCTTGTGATGCAGCCACTTGACCATAGGGGCTGATGGCGGCAGCAACATCAGTCGCGGCCGTCGGAGCGGAGCGTCTTGGCTGTTGTGGGAAAGCGTCTGGACCAAACACCTCTGTCTCTGGCGGAAGAAAGGGAGGAGCAAGGGTTACTTCTCCATAGAGTTGAATCCATTCTTTAGTCACAAGCGCTGGATCCATGTGAGCGAGAGGATGCGCAGTGTCCTTGAAACAAGAGGGAACGATGTAGCCAAGGAGCAAAGTATCCACAGCATCTTCATCGTCGTCGTCGTCGTCCTTGTCGTCATCGACCGGAACGTGAGAGGTTGCAGTTCCAAAGGTAGCTTCAGCAGTCTCGACCTTGGCGATCTTGGTCTGAGCCGGACCCTTGACGTACTCGCGGGGTGCGAAGGCGACCACCGCGTATGCCTGGAGCCGTTTTCCGGAATCTGCGCTGAAAATGCGGCCATCCGCGTTGCGTGGCAGGGACAAATCATTGTTGGTTATGACGTCGGGAACAAGTTCGACTTCAAGATGTATGCAGTCTGGAGTCTTCGATTTGCCTTTGCGGCTCTTGGAGTCGGCATTAACGTTGCTTTGTTGAGCCCGCTTCGCTTGAGGCTGACCGGCTGCGGAATTGATCGATGAAATTTTACCGCGTCCGTTCCGCTTGGGTACGCTATCTTGGCTGGCATCGCTCGAGCTCAGATCTTGCTTCGGTGTGACCTTGACTGCGTTAGAAGAGTCGTGCGTCTGCTCCTCGGCCTTTCGACAGAGGTCTGGAAACCACAGCTCGAGCTTTCGTCTCAGACTTTGATAAGGAGCAGGATTGAATGCGGACACTTTAGATCCGTAGGGAACATCGAGTTCGAGGGGAAGGTCAAAGTCGTAGAGCGGAATGGTTGGTACCTCTCCACAAGGCTCTGTGACAGTCAGAGCAGAGCTCTGGATCGATTGAGTCTTCTCGGTGGTAGCCACAGTGTTGGGAGGCTCCGCCTCTGCAGCCGAAGATTTTTTGCGTTGAGCCTTCGAGGCTGTAGCAGACTTGCTCGATCCTTTCTCTGTCTTCGAAGCTGGTGCGTTCGAAGCGGAAGCTGTCGTTGGCGACAACGTTCCCGCTTTGCTAGGGCTAGCCTCAGCCGCCTTTCTGCGTGTCTGGGCTACCATAGCTGAGCAAGATCAACGAATAAGCAGCCCGCTAGGCTTCCGTCGGGACAGTGGAAGATTTGAGGAAAGTCAGGTAGGGTAGACTCAATGCAGTTGGTAGGTTGTTGTTGGTGGCGAGGAGACGGATGGTGGTGTTGAGAGTTTTACGGCGCAGATGGTAATGATTGAAAGAGAAGGCGGAATGTGCGGAAGATGAGATGGCTGAGCCATGTCAGGTCCTGTGCGTGAGACGGTATGCTCGCGCACAGGAGTCAAGCGTGGGTCGACAGGAGAGCTGTGGGAGCAATGCAGCAATCTCGCCGCTGGAAGAGAGAAGGCTATTGTGGTGATTATAGAAGGTGAGTTGTGATGACATCGAGGAAAGGATCCGAGCGTCGAAGACACTTAAATTGGAGATCACCGTCTCTGTCTGTTGCTTTCCTCCTTCCTGCGGGTGAAAGAAGCGGAGTAGAAGCACAACAGCATCCGAAGCTCGATTTCGTCGCTTCTCAGAGTTTGGCGTCTTTTGAGTAAATGCAGCAACAAGTGTTTGTCGGGATGTTACCAATTGTATCGCTGAGCCATGATGTGAAAGGGAACAAGTGGGTCGAACGGAGAGGAGAGGTGCAGTGCTGTCTCAATTGAGCCTGCCTGAGAAGAAGCTTCCGAAAAACTGAGCTCAGGGTCCAAAGCTTCTCGCAGCTGCAAAGTGCTGCTGCTGACTTACTGCGCGCGCGCGTGTGTGTGTGGGTGTGCCTGCGGAGATCTGCAGAGCTGCCAAATTCCTAATCAATTCTTCTGTTCGTAGGCCCTTTGTTCATCACTGCCCTTCAACCGCCTTCCACTTCTCTCTGCGTCAGCTTCCGAGCATTATCACCGTAAAGGGCTACACGATAGCGTGCTTCGGGACCTCAATTGACATAGTTGACTAGATCGGAACTGTGTGGGGCGCTTGCAAAACTTTGAGGGACACCGAGATTCATTTCAGCCTAGCAACAGGCACACACATGCCTCCACTTCATGCACAGAAGCGAAGCGGGCTCGAACTCAAAATTTCTCTCGGCTTTCGGAAGACCCTTTTCAAAGCACAAGACTCTTTTTCCTGCCATGATTTCTCGTTGAGTTTCAAAGACAAAAAAAGGTGAGCTCAAAAGCACTCTTCAAATTTTAAAGCTCTGCTTGGCCTTCATACCATCCGCATCATTACCTTCTTGACACCGACACCACATTTCTTCCGATCGCAGGGTCTTGTAGAATGTCCAGCTGGGAACCCAGTCGAGGTTCAGGTCGCGGCCGTGGGCGAGGTCGTGGTCGTGGATCCAATAGCTCAGGCTCACGCGGAAGAGGAACCTTTGCACAGCACCGTCAGCCTCGGGATTCAGGCTATGGCAACCGACAGCACCGCCCTCGCGATGCCAATAGATCGGATGTCTCAACGACAAGCACCCCTCATGGATCGTTGTGCTGTGACTATGTAGACGAGAATCCGCCTTCCTCATCGGCAGACCCGTCACCGGAACCGTACCGATGTACTTTCCGAACCCATTCCTCACTCGCATTGATGCTTCACAAGGCGGATCGTCATCTCATTTATCCCGAAGGGGGAATCGAAGAGCTCAAGCGACACGACCCCATGCTCATCGCCGAAAAGAGGGAACAGCAGCGTCGACTGCGTCAGAATCAGAGGCGCAACCCACATCCTCTCCCGAACAAGCCTTCTGAGAAGACGACCAAGCAATCACAAGAGGGAGTCGACGCCAGCAGCAGTGACGAGTCAGAAAGCGGAAGTGATTCAGAATCGACTGCTTCCGATGATGACGATGAGGACAGCGCTTCCGATGTTGGTGACAGCGTGCCTGATTCACGCAAGACGGAGGAAGCGAAAGAAAGCGGACGAATGCTCGACGGACCTGCCGATGCCACCATTTCAGGTCTTAATATTCAGCTCAACTCCCCAGAGCTCATCGCAGAGTGGATCAACCAGCGCAAAAAGCGATGGCCGACCCAAGATGTCGTGAAGCAGAAGCAACAGGAAAAGGAAGAAAGGCAACGCAGGAGTGAGTTGATTTACGGTCCCCGTCCGCAACCGTACGGTAAGCGCCCGCGAGAAGAGTCGACATCTGCGACGAGACCTCAGGAGATCACACAAGCTGCAGACACTGCGCCGAACGAGCCTGATTTTGCAAAAAGACTCAAAGCTGACAGCATCACCGACGAGACTCAGGCGAAAGAATCCGCTCCCAACGCCATAAACGCGGAGGTCGACCCAAGCGACTCAGAAGACGATGCGCCAGAAGAAGTGTCCTCAAAAGCAGCCGTGCCTCCTATTGAAGAGGAAGCAATCACGTCCGCAACTCCAGCGTCCTACAGCACTGCCGCGCAAGACACCAGGCAAGACCGCCGTCCAATTTGCACCCACTTCCTGCAAGGTCGATGCAACTATGGCGATCGATGCAAGAAGCGCCACGATACAGCCCCCGCCGCGTCCTCAACCAGCTCTTCGGGTCAGCATCAGCAGCAGAGACAACAGAACAACGGCGCAGCCCGCAGACCGCATCCTCGTCCGCCTCCCGTCAATCCTTTTGATCAACCAGATCTGTTGCGACAGCTGCTAAGAAATGAGATCGAAAGGCACGTCGACGCGGTAGGCCAGGCCATCAGATTCATCGTGGACAACGACATGCTCTTGCATGTAGAGACGGAAGAAGGACAGGCAGAAGAGCAGAGAAAGAGTCGGCAGAAGATTCAAGTACTCTCTGCAGGTGATGAAGGTGCCGAGAGGACGGCAGATAACGCGAGCGACACGGAGAAGCAGGAAGTAAGCACCTCTACAGCTCTGCCAGAAGCGTCTGGTCTCGGCGAGCCACTGATCAAAGGCGGGATGGCTATCGTCAACTCTTCATCGCCTTCGAACTCTTCTAATGGAAAGCGCGGTTCGCTGTACCGTCCACCTTCACCGACACTTCGCCCACTCTCGGAGCTCAAATACCCACCGGAGCCAGACCCGCTCATTTTCCTCGATCCCCTCCGTCGAGACGATCCAAAGCCTCTGATGCCCTCACAACTCGTTCGCATCGCCAAAGATCCCGTCCTGCGTTCCGTCCTTACTCCTTCCACGCCCCTCCACCCCAACGGCCACAAGCCTGCATCGCTCGAACGCGCGATCGTCTCCCTCGACGCCCTGCCTTCGGACCTGTATCGTAATGCTGCTATTGAGATGATCCTCGGCATCGCTTCTGCCAGCACCAACGGTTCCAATCCGGCAGGAGGGCTGGTAGTGACTTCTAAAGATGGGAGGAGGAAAGTGAGCGAGACCGATTTGTTCAGGATGGGTTTGAGAGTTGGAGGAGACGAAGTGTTGGCGATCAAGAAATTGGCGGATCGATTGAGTGTCTTGCTGGACTCAAGTTTGCAATTGGATGAGGTCGGCGAGGCTGATTGGGCGCTGTTGAGCCGAGAGCAGAGGGACGAGATGCGGAAGTTGCATTATGAGAGAGAGGCTGATAGGTTGGATAGGCTGCGGAAGCTAGGCATCGACGTATGAATCGCTGCTCGCTCAAAGCGTTTCACTCACTCACTCGCATTACACAGAAACAATCTTAGCAAGCTCACGACGAGGGTTTCGGGCTGACATTTACGATAGTGACTGCAAAATATGCTTTGTGAATCTAATAGGAGGGTAAGTTAAGCCTTGACCGAACGGTACTTGTCGGTCGCCTTGACCAATCGATCCGTGAGACCAGGCTCCTTGGCCGAATGACCAGCATCTGGCACAAGGTGGAATTCCGCCTCAGGCCAAACCCTGTGCAATTCCCATGCAGTGGTTGCTGGGCAGACAACATCGTATCTTCCCTGCACGATCGTTGCCGGGATGTGCCTGATCTTGTCAATGTTCTCCTTCTTGAGCAGTTGACCGTCCTCCATCCAGCCTTCGTTGATAAAGTAGTGGTTCTCAATTCTTGCAAAAGCCAAGGCCCAGTCATCCTCTTCACCCTTGGCGAGGTTGTTAGCATCCACGTAGAGCTTAGAGGTCGAGTTTTCCCAAGTGCTCCATCGGCGAGCTGCATCGAGACGAACAGCAGAGTCCTCGGAGGTGAGACGCTTGTGGTAGGCTGTGATGAAGTCGTTGCGTTCGGCTTCGGGGATTCCATCGCGGTAGAGCTCCCATTGTTCGGGGAAGAGGTGAGAGGCACCGGACTGGTAGAAGAACTGCAGCTCAGACTTGCGAAGGGTGAAAATACCGCGGAGGATGAGAGCGCTGACACGGTCAGGGTGAGACTGGGCATAGGCAAGAGAGAGCGTGGAGCCCCAAGATCCACCAAAGACATGCCACTTAGAGATACCGTACTTCTCGCGGAGCTTTTCAATGTCGGAAACAAGGTGCCAAGTAGTGTTGTCCACTAAGTCGGCATGAGGAGTACTCTTTCCAGCACCACGCTGATCGAATGAGAGGATGCGGTAGTGAGCTGGGTCGAACCATCTTCGTTCCTCAGACCAGATTCCTCCACCAGGTCCACCGTGCAAGCAGACGATGGGGTAGCCGTCCTTGTTGCCGCTCCACTCGTAATAGATGGTGTGACGATCATCGACTTTGAGATGACCAGTCTCGAAGGGCTCGATGGGAGGGTAAGGCTGTCGCAACGACTCTTTGTAACCGGGAAGCGAACGAGCAGCTTCCGAGTAGTCAACGACGTCGGCAGCGTGCAAGCCGAGCTTGACGTTCTTGGCTGGAGCAGACATTCTTGCTTCGATGCGATTGGAAGTTCTCTTCGTAGATGAAGAGAAGAAAGCTTGAGGGGGCGCTTGTCTGAAGTGGAAAAGTTGCTCTTTTAGAGGTCTCGAGTTCGGCGGGAAACGAGCAAGTTGAGTCACTTGTGAACGGATAAGGCGATGCGCACAGTGCATTGAGGTCAAGAAGTAGGAAGAGAAAGACTCCGATCGGATGACCGGCGGCTCAGCTTTGACTCGCACGCTGCGCTGACTAGGTTGTGACTCTACCCTACAACGACACCATCTGCGCAAGCTTCAACTTCGGAAGGACGTCTTCCTTGTTTGACAAGTTGTTGTTGTTGGCTCGACCATTTTCCAAGCCGAGGCCGGTCTATTTTCCGAAGCAAAGACGTGATTTGAAGCTCGTTTGTTACATCGGGCACCCGCACAATTCTTGTTTCAAAAAGATTGATTGCAACGAGCTTCGACATGATGTCGAGCAACATTCGGAAGCATTACATCACTCTCGACGCAGAGGCGACCAACATGACTCGTATTTTGTTACCTAGGACACAGAACTCAACAATCAAGCAATGTAAAGGAGGGGAAAGAGGAAGAGAAAATCTGTAGGCGAACTACTATCTATCGTCCATCATTGACGTTGTAAAAACATCTTCGGCTGATAGCGAAAGAAGGCCCCCACGCCGAAGGTATCTAATCTTCGGTGTCCCGTAGGACGGTTGATCTTCGCTCGATTATTATGCCAAAAGACGCATTGCTCGCAAGCGAGCCTTCTTCTTTTGGGATAAGGAATTCAAGCGGGGTCGAAGCTGGATAGGCAACGACGATAGGGAAGGGAAGGGAAAGGGAGGAAGGCGAAAGGTACAGAAGCGTAGGAAACAGGGAAACGAAACGACACACACTGACACAAGGCGAGTGATAGAGCGCTGAGCGCCGAAGCGGCCTTTGCGCAAGGACGGATGGTAGGATGCTGATTAGGTTGTACAAGTATGAATGCTGAGGACTGGTGCTGGGATGATGATAGTTGAATCGAGTACGGATTTCGGGTATACTGGTAATACAATCTTGATGATGGCGAACGCGTTGGGATATGATGGAGCTTATGTGCGAACGAGGTGGTAGCTGAGAAGTGGGGCTTAGGCTAAGCCTTCTTGGCTCGCTTTGATTCTGACTCCTGAATCTTTTTCTCTTTGATCTGGCGGTATGCCTTGATGGCCTTCTGGCGCTCCTCTTCCAGGACGCGTTGTCTCGCCATGCTTGGCTCTGGTACGAGGTCAGCGCCTGTAGCGAGTTTGCGCTTCTTAGCGCCAACAGGCGGAGCATTAGCAGACCCGAGCTTCTCTGGTACACGACCCTTGTGACGAGCCACTTCGGCCTGCTTGACGTTGCGCTCAGCCTCTTCCTCGTCGTTGCCGGTGATCTTGGCGATGAGTCTCGCCTTTCTTGTCTTGGCCTGTACAGACTCGCCGCGAGGAGCGCGTGTGAGCTTTGGAGGAGCTTGTGCGACATCGTTGATTTTCTTGACCTGACTTGCTTTCGCGAAATCCTTGATCTCTCCGGTCTGCTGGATTGCTTGTCGTTGTCGTTTGAGATCTGCTTTAGAGGGTTGACTAGCTTCCAGAGCAGCAGCTTTGTCCGCCTTGGCTTTGCGTGCCGACTCCTCCTGTTCTGCATCCTCTGGATCCGCATCTGGGTCGATGCCTGCCTTGCGAAGTTTCCTGCGTTCACGTTTGCGAGCGTTGATGGAGGATCGAGAGGCTGAACGGAAGGAGGCGTGGATGTCCGAGGCCATGGCTTGCTCTACACGAGCATTGAAGTCGCGCATCTTTTCGCCGGGTCGAATGGTGAGTTCGGTGGCAGGATCTTCTTCGGAGGCCTTCGCTTTGCCTTTTGCTTTGGTCAGCGCCTCCTGCTCTGCCTTCTTTTTGGCTTGAAGCTTTGCTCTGTAAGCTTCTTGCACTTTGCCGCCTTGCAAGATGCGCATGGCACCCTTGGGCATCTCGGAGAAGAAGCCGTCATCTGAGCTAGGTGCCAAATCTTTGCCGATCGAGAAGCGCTTGGCCACTCGGTCGGAGTGCTTGGCTCTCTTGTGAGGCATGTCTGGTGAGGGCTACTGAAGCCAAACTCGAACGGCGTCGACGAGCTGGGCGTTGAGTAGATCGTCGGTAATGATTAGGTATAATGGGGTGAGACTAGTGTCTGGTTGAACAGGAAGGTGTTGAAGCGTTGCGTCCGACCCTCTGAAAATTTTCGAAGTAGCAGCTCGACACGACTTTCTTCTTTTCTCAACTTTGCCTGCGGCATCACGAAAAAGGGAACAAAATGGAAGAAATGCCCTCTCTCGGGTTTCGGATTGCCATGTCTTTCAGCAAACTCACAACTGAGTGCTCCCAAAATCTTCCTCGCGAAACACAGTTCAAAATGGCTAGAAGCCTGATCTCGTCACAGAAATACCAGGAGAAGGTCACACACTGGTCATTCAGGGCGAGCGCCATTGTCTTGCTAGTAAAGCGAAAGAGGCATGTCAATAAAAGCTAAAATGATATTGAAGGCGACAGTACAAAGCACAGAGCCGGTGGTTGGCTGTTGATAAGAGGATCGCTGGACCTTCCTCTAAAGGGAATTGGACCTGCCTCTAAAGGTAATTGAGCTTTGATTGGACTGATTTCCACAAGACCCTTTCTTTGTTACAGTACACTTCTTCTGTGCAACTTAAAATTTGCCCCGGTTTTCCTAAGTCAAGCCGTCTTGTCCGCTGTAGTTCTGTTTGGGTTTGTGTCGGTCAAGTGCACACCGGGAAGAAGACAAGCGGGCCTCCACGGCTGGCCGAACCTGCATGTGAGTGCATCAGAGCATTGCCTGACACTACTCTCGAAAGACTGTGAGATGCTGTGACTTTGTTTTTAGGCTTTGGTGGGCCATGCACAGGTGGTCCCACCCACTGGATTCAAGCTTCTGCTCAAACACTGCAGTCGCAGCGGCTGAGAGCAGTCCGACTCGTGACCTTGCTCGACCTCCCATCACAAGTGTCGGCAATTAAGTCTGTCTTTCTTTCTCTCTCTCCTTCCATCATCTCAGGATCATCTCAGACATCGATTATATCTGGACTTCAGGGATGTTGGCAACGCGACCCGTAGCAGCCGCCTCATCGGCCCTCAGGACAGCCACCCGCAGTGGCATCGCTTCTTCATGGCAGCAGCTCCCTCGTCACCTTGCTGCTCGTGCCGCAGCTTCCGCTTCTGCCCGCGTAGCTCAAGTGAATGGCGTTAGCAGCTTGCGACAGCTCCACTCAACTTCGGTGCGTGCCGCTGATGCCAAGGGTGAAGCTATGAGCTCGCCCTCGACTCCTCTCACCGACTCACTCTCAAAGACGGGCTTGTACGACTTCCACGTTAAGAACGGCGGCAAGATGGTTCCATTTGGAGGCTACCTCATGCCTCTCACCTATGGCGATGTTGGTCAGGTGGCTTCTCACCACCACGTCCGAACTCACGCCGGTCTTTTCGATGTAGGACACATGGTTCAGCACCGATTCAAGGGACCTGGTGCGCTCAAATTTCTCCAGCATCTCACACCAGCATCGCTCACTTCGATGCCTGCTTTCAGCTCGACACTCTCGGTGCTTCTGTCAGAACAGGGTGGCATTCTGGATGACTTGATCATCACCAAGCACGCAGACGATAGCTTCTATGTGGTCACCAACGCAGGTTGTCGTACCGAGGATTTGGCATGGTTCAAGAAGCATCTTGATGCATGGAAGGGTGACCAGGTGCAGCACGAAGTCATGGATGGTTGGGGACTCCTTGCCCTTCAGGGGCCCACAGCCTCCAAGGTGCTCGAAAAGCTCGTGGGAAGCTTTGACCTTAACACTCTCACTTTCGGCAAGAGTGCCTTTGTGCCTTTGGATGTTGGAGGTCAGCAGGTAGAGTGCCACGTTGCTCGCGCAGGTTACACAGGTGAAGATGGCTTCGAGATCTCGATTCCTCCCACATCCACAGTTCAGGTCGCCGAGGCTTTGTTGGCTGACAGCGAAGTGCAGCTTGCTGGTTTGGCAGCACGAGACAGTCTTCGTCTTGAAGCCGGCATGTGTCTCTACGGTCACGATCTGGATGCCACAGTCAGCCCTATCGAAGCTGCGCTCGCATGGTGTGTCGGCAAGGACCGCCGCGCAGACGCCGACTTCTTGGGAGCAGAACGTGTTCTCAAGGAGCTCAAGGAAGGACCTCCTCGTCGACGTGTCGGTCTCTTTGTTGATGGAGGCATCGCTCGAGAGGGAGCCGAAATTTTCTCGCCTGAGGGCAAGCCGGTTGGTCGCGTCACATCTGGTATTCCAAGCCCGACACTTGGCAAGAACATCGCTATGGCATTGGTAGAGAATGGACAGCACAAGAAGGGTACCAAGCTCAAGGTCGAGATTCGAAAGAAGTTGCGCGACGCTGAGGTAGCCAAGATGCCGTTCGTTGAGAACAAATTCTTCCGAGGATGAGCAGCCCGATTCAAATCAAAGTACAATTCAACATCTGTCATCTCGATCCGCTGTCATGTTCAACCACGGACTGTATAATCAATCAAAGGGCTTCAAGTTATCAGTCGCTTCTTGTGTAAGTGTGAACAGTGAGATGAAGCTAGACTGCGATACACTTTGTTATGCCGGGAAAGCCAGAATTAGAGCTCGTACGACGAAATCGACTGTCATTGAGAAGTAAGGAGCGAACGCAATCCGCCAAGACTGCGATTTGAGTGAGCTCTTGGCCCACAGGCAAGATACGTAGAAATATGCTGTGAGCGATAACGCGCTGTGATGCTGTGCTACGCTGCGCTCTGCTGCACCTCTTTTCGAAACATGGAAGAAAGTTCTGGTTGATTCATCACGCCAAAATTATCGCCGCACGATCCACAACGCAATCTCCAACACTCCACAATGCGAAACACGTTTTGAAACAATCAATCCATCGAAGCTTCCATCAAACACACTCTGCTCCATTTCATTCGTGTTCTGGTCTTCATCTCAAAGCAGACGGTTCTACGTTTGTTTCCCAAGCTAGCTAGCCGACAAGTAGCCACTATCAGCCTGCATAGATTCGCGTCAACCCAATCAACAAGCCACCACCTAATAATATTAGTCACTCTAGCATTGCATTCTGCAGCTTCGATCTCCCTCACACCCCCGAGTTACGGCTCAGCAAGCGCATCACGCCGAGTCCCTCACTTTTCATCCCACGAACAACACCTGCTTTAGAACTCCATCACCCTCGACTCAAGAACTGGCCCTGGACTCCCGCTATCTGTCGCCACTAACGAAGCAAAGTGATTAGCGAGCAGCAAAGATGGCCTCATGTTCTTCGCAACAAGCTTCGTCTTCCAGCGATCCTGTCACTGCCGCCCAGCAGAAGCACATCGAGGATCTCTGTAAATCAGCTCCACCCATGGAAGGCGCTAGTCTCATCGTCGTCTCCAACCGTCTTCCTGTCACCATCAAAGTTGATCCTTCCGTTCCAGGCGGCTACACCTTCTCTCTCTCATCAGGTGGCCTCGTCTCGGCTCTGTCAGGATGCAAAAAGACGATGAACTTCACCTGGATTGGATGGCCTGGTCTATCTGTTCCTCCGAAGGATGAAGAATACATCGAAAAGCGCCTTCGTGAAGAATACAGCTGTCAGCCAGTATGGATCTCGGATGAGATTGCCGACCGTCATTACAACGGTTTCTCCAACTCGATCCTTTGGCCTCTCTTCCACTATCATCCCGGAGAGATGAACTTTGACGAGACAAACTGGCTTGCCTATCGAGAGGCCAATTTGCGCTTCGCTGAAAAGATCCGCAGCATTGTACGACAGGGTGACATGGTCTGGGTACAGGACTATCACCTCATGTTGCTGCCCCTCATGCTTCGAACGCTCATTGAAGGTAGTGAGCAGCAAGGTGCTACTTCACAACGGGAGCTCGAGCATGTTAGGCACGGTGTCGATGGAACGCTTCAGCTCCAAGACGACGATCTGCTCGCAGCGCCAGCAACAGATAGATACCACTCCACCCAGGGCGGCCAACCGAGCACACCACCTGAGGACAATCAAGATGACTACACTGGCCGAGGCGATGCTACTCGCAGCAGTACAGCAACGGGCCGCGGTCTCGGTACTAGTGATGGCTCCAGCGGTCGTGGCTCTATCAAGATCGGCTTCTTCCTTCACACCCCCTTTCCGTCTTCAGAGATCTACCGCATCTTGCCGGTCCGTCGAGAGATTCTTCTCGGTATCCTTCACTGCGATCTCATCGGATTCCACACCTACGACTATGCCCGACACTTCCTTTCTTCCTGCACACGTATTCTTGGTCTTCCTACCATGCCTAACGGTGCCGAATTCGAAGGTCGATACGTTCACGTTGGAACCTATCCCATCGGTATTGAACCCAGTCAGTTCGAGGACGGACTCAAGCGCGACAGCGTCAAAGAGCGGATCAAGAGCCTGCAGAGGCGCTTTGAGGGTGTCAAGATTATCGTCGGTGTAGATCGACTTGACTATATCAAGGGTGTTCCGCAGAAGCTGCATGCGCTCGAGACATTCCTGCAGGATCACCCCGAATGGGTCGGCAAGGTCGTTCTCGTCCAGGTTGCTGTGCCCTCACGTCAAGACGTCGAGGAGTACCAAAACTTGCGTGCCACTGTCAACGAAGCAGTCGGTCGCATCAATGGACGCTTCGGAACCGTCGAGTCTATGCCGATTCATTTCCTTCACCGTTCCGTCAGCTTCGACGAGCTTTGTGCGTTGTACGCCATCAGCGACGCTTGTCTCGTCACCTCGACTCGGGACGGAATGAATCTCGTCTCGTATGAGTACATTGCATGTCAGCAGGAGCGAGCTGGTGTCATGATCCTCTCCGAATTTGCTGGTGCGGCACAGTCGTTGAACGGTTCGCTCATTTGCAATCCTTGGGATGCCTTTGCTGTGTCAGATGCGATTCATGAAGCGTTGACAATGCCAGCTAATGTTAGGAGGGAGAACTTCGAAAAGCTCAGCAGATACGTCAAGAAGCACACGGCTAGCTGGTGGGGCCTTAGCTTTGTCAATGATTTAAAGAAAATCAAGGTGGATGATAGTGGAGCTGAGTCTCCCGGAAGCGGGCCTAGTCTTTCATCGAGGCCATGATAAGGCTTTGTCATCTTTGTTTCGTCTCTTTTGTACAGACTCTTAGCATTGCAATAGTGATGGTGTGAAAGCGATTCCTCTGTCGGCTCAATTGAGAAGTGCCGCTTGTCGAAGCATGTGCAGTCGGCTGAAATCACACCTGAATGAGCGCAAGACGACGTCTCTGAGCGAGTCCAAGGATGAGTGTCACCGTCGACCATGAAATCGTCGACACAACGGATCGTGTTGCAGGATTGACAGGCTTCTGCGCTGCTTGTGATACAGCGCAAATGCAAGACAGAAGACTGTAGCCGCATCCTTTGTGCTCCACTGAAGCATCCTGTGCTCAAAAGCCAACCCGAGGATCATCGTAGATGCGTGAATCCCACCAGAGAACTTTCGCAGTATCATCTCTAGGGCTTGAACTCATTCTGAACATGTTTGTCTGTGACAAGGATTGCAGAGCAGGCAATAACTTTGCAAACAAGACCAGGCTGTCCAAGATTTGATGGCTACCCTGCATGTGCATGATTGTAGCAACACTGATCACACAGGCAGCAAAAGTAGATATCCCAAACATCTAATTGCTTGTCCAGTTCCATGTGATAATTCAATGACTGACAATCAATATTCTAGAGCCTGCCTATTGATTTTGCACACAACTCTGTCTGAATTAAGTGGCCAACCTGACAAGGAGAAAACCTTGGTTTACTAAAATAATGACTTGTGTTTGGAGGAAGGCTCAAATAATTATTTTTCCATGTTAACCCCTTTCTCCTGCTCCTTGCCCCTTTCACTGCTTCACATTGTTATTGCCAGCACTTGTTTTACTTTGTAGAAATTTATGGACAGATTTTTGCTGTCAAAGGACACAGTTCAAGTTTGTATGGTGTTGCATCAGACAAGAACAATTTGCAAGGGCACAGAACAATGGCCCAACTATCAACTTCATGCCTCATATTGAGGTTCATGTGAACTCGCAGACTACAAACACAAACAGTACCATGCAGGACCCTAGCAGCCACAAAGACCTGGTGGACTTTTCCACTGAGCAGCAGGTCGACCATTTGTTTGCCTCGTTTGCCTCGTTTGATGCAAGGGCACAGCGCATCCAAGGCTTTGTCTGTGTTCAGCACAGCAACTACACGTTTGAAGGTGATCTGTTCAACACAGTGATCCACTTCTGTGTAGCACAATTGTTGGTCAAAGCCACTGCCGCCAAGGCTGCTGGCTTGCCTGGCTTAAGGCGCGGCTACGGCGATGAAGGTTTCCCCAAGGAAGACATCGAGGGTCCACTTCCTGATGACGACAACGACAACAAGCCTTGTCCTACTCAGGGTGTGCCTCAACCTGCTCGCAAGGAGCCTCAACCTGCCCGCTATGAGCGTCGAGCTCCCGCCAACAACAACAAGCCAATTCGACGTGACCAGCCTGTGGGGGCAGCTAATTGCAATTGCAACAGGCCGACCTTCGGCAACGCCGCTCCTTCTCCTTTTGACGGCGTCCCTGGCCTTGGATTCACGGGCTTCGAGCATTTGTACTGGAAGCTCCTAGCACTCCACTATACACACGGACAAACTCAAATGCCTAACGACTTTTACCTGCTCCCCGTCGACCAGATATCGGAGCTACGTGACCGTACACTCGTCAATTTCATTGGTGTTGTCGAGCACATTGACGGATCGATCAATCCGATCACCAATGCTTTTTGGCCCATACCCGTCTACGGAACGGAAAGGAAGAAGACCACAGAGCTGAGGCTCTTTCCTCAGCAAGACTCGCAGAGGGCTGCTTGCCACAGGGCATCAAGGAGGAAGACATCATCCTTGTCCTCCAGGCCCAAATGTAGAACCAGGTGCCATCTGCAATGGACTATATGGCGGTGCTTACAGGCAAGAACCAGCTCTGCGGCGTCAATGCGGAGTTCTGCGCCTTGGCCAACGGCCTTGCCCAGCCCACCCAGCGTGAGTAGACTTGATAACTGCCCCAATCTAATCGTTTGTCTTATGTTGTATGTGATCGAAATGCCAAGATCATCTCTCAAGTTCTCACTCTGTTTTCTGTTGTACTTTGTTTTGTCTTGTTCTCTTGACAGAATTGTTAATTTTGATGCCAGTGCTTAGACATCTTGCTATGGCTACTAGTGTGTTCTGTGGAAAAATTCAATGAATATCAAAGGGATGCTTGGTTCTGGCAAAACTTGAATGCAGGCAAGTGCAGACAAATATTCCCACATGGAGGACAAATTGTGACACAGATGGAAAAGTTGGGTTTGATGGCCATGCTTGTACAAAATAACAAATATGGTTGCAGCAGCAGATCTTGTCAGTATCATCAGAACAGAATGTGATTGTTTATGCTTGTACGCTCTCTATGAACCTGCGAAGGAACTTCCATTGCAAGGATCACGGTCATTGATAGCGAATGCGGCTTCTTGTCGATTTATTCAGGAGAAGTAGTTTCGTTCGTTGGTTCAGTCGCATTCCAGCTCAGGAATCGTTTGCTCGTACGTCACAATGATCAATTAGCTTGCACTATCGAAGAACTGTTTTGCGTCGACTGTGCGCATTGTGAGCGGCCTCAGAGTGCAAATGAGAAAGGAGATACAGGACAGACAACAGCGAAGAAGGTCACACGATCAAGCCCAAGGACGAATTGCAACGGCGAGAAGCCGAAGCACAGCTCACAATTGCAACAAGCTCGTTGACGACGAGGCCGACGAGGCCGACGAGGCCGACGAGGCCGACGAGGCAGCAAGACAAGAAGCAGAAAGCATGCAACAGCGGCAGTGAACGCGATTGCGTCAGCGACGATAGTTTGATCTCAACAGAGTGCTCGTGCGACGGTCACTGTGTCAGCGTTCCGTCGAAGTGCGGAGGCGAGTGAGCTCTTTCGTCAATAACTAAGGATCTCCTGACATCCGAGGCGACGAAGTGTCGTGTAGAGGGACACCGGGCGCCGGATAGCATGGCTCGTTTGTGACGGAGGACGAACGATCGAAGTTACAGAGTCAGATGTCGTCCGTCTAGACACACTCCGCTCGTCAACGGAGAAGAAAGCCTGTCATCGAACGACGAGACACGCAAGAGTGAGCTCAGTCCGGTCGTCCGCTTTGTCACGGAGGCTATGCGAAGGTTCACGACTGTCTGAGATCTCACTCCCACAGCCCGAAACAGCACCAACAAATTTGAACATCGCCAACATGTTGATCTGCCTGTTGTGTTTGATTCACTCCGCTCAGCGACGGAAGCTGTGATTGTCGGCAGTCGTTCATGGCCCCCGACCACCCAGTCGTTCCGTTCAAGCAGCTTGTGCATCTTGTTTGCACAGCGCATTTGCTCAGGTCCGTTCATTCGCGGAAGCATCATCGACACGCCAATATTTTGTGAGGTTGCGACAGTCAATTTATTCGAGCAAAGACGCACACATGAAACAGGGCTGGAATTGAACGTCGTGACTCATGATCTGCTTGTCGACTCAGGTCAAGACTCGGCCAAGGAGTGGAGTCACTGTCTCGAGATCGTGGCCAGGAACGACCAATCCGCCAGTCGTCTTCTCCAGTCTCTGCAGCCTCTGATTCGAGTTGAACCAAGCGGGATGGTCTCGTGCTAACCAACCTTGTGGGATGCCAGGCTTGTAGTTGTCCATGATGTGAGCATGATCGCTGACGAACAAGAAAGTTCCGTCATTCTCCAAGTTGATCTGCATGCCAATGAGACCGTCTGTGTGACCCGGAAGATGGTGAAGAGTGATACCCTGGGCAAAATCGATTGTTCTATCGTCGAAACACTTCCAGTTGAGTTCGTCGATGCTTAAATAATGCGGCAAATACACCCCCTTGTCTGCTCCTGTCGCACAGCTGTAGAAGGCGGATTTGAGCTCCTTCTCGTGCACCCAGATGGGAACGTCGGTCTTGCGAAAGTGCTCGAGACCTCCGGCGTGGTCCAAGTGGAGATGGCCGATAATGACCTGCTTGACGTCCTTGATATCGTTGCCAGTCTTTGCGATTGCTGCTTCAAGCTCATGCTCCGGTTCATAGCGACTTCTGGCGAAGATATCATTTAACGGGGCGCCCCAGACCTCTTTAAAGCGGAGAGAAGACGACGAGAGGATGAATTGAGTTGGTCAGAACGCGAAAGAAGAAGATATCGACGAGAAACGCGTCCTTTGCAACATACCAGGATAATCCTTCCCGCAACCGGTCTCCCAAAGGATGAGACCCTCGGTGGGATGCTCAATGAGGACAGAGTACATGATGAGGTCTCGACGTTCGGGTTCAGCGGGACCCTTTGGGTTGCTCATGAGCGAAGTGTTTCCTCCGCGTTTGAACCAACCGGCGTCAGCTTGGAGATAGCCGAGGCAGATGACATGAGCCTTCGTTCCCTTAGGAGCTTTGTTAAGAACATGGTTGAGAACGACGCCGTCCTGCAGCTGGTGCTGGCTGAACTGTCCTGACATTGCTGTTGACTAACGTCGAGAGGTCGAGTGACGTGCGTGGAGAGTGAAGTGTGGTTGTGACGAGTCGCGATGAGCTTCACACGATGAAGAAGACGACAGGGCGAACTTAAAAAAGGATTTGGACTGTTCAGCTGCTTCGTATTATATAGCGCAGCTCTGAGTGTCGAACGACACACCCGGGGAAGTTCAATGCTCACTGTGCCAAGCTTGAGCCGAGCGAGCATGACGGTGGAGGTGTGCTCAACTCGAGCAACTTTGTCCGGGGAAACACATCGGCGCTGCGAACATATTGTCTTGCTTCGATGAAATGTAGACCGCGGAAAGGGCTCGAGCACAGACCAGATGACAGAGGCTAAGCACTGGCTAGCTTTGCGACAGTCTCTATTCCAGACGTTCCGTTGGACAAAGAAAGTGCGGGGAAGGCCACATGACACATTTTGATTGCTCGTACCGCCGCTTTTGACGCTACGACGTCTTGCTGAGCTTCTCTGCAGATTCCATCTGCTTGGCTGCGTCAGAAGGTGCGAGGCTTCCGCACTGTGCTGTGTGCGCGCTTAAAGTGGATTCCTTTGCTTACTCCGACTCGAAAAGCGGCTCGTCATTCAGGGTCCAACTCACTCCAGATCTTGGGCTTGGACCGTTTCTTTTTCTCGGTCAGACCTCGTATGTCTCATGAGTCTTTCCTAGAGGTCCTGCCCGGATCGTTCACATGGTCAAATCATTCTTCACGAACTCGATATCATGATCATGTTGCCAATCTGGGTCATTTGGGTCTTTACTGGAGCGAGGGTGTCTTGTGCGATGTCTCTGCCGGCTGAACTTTTCGACTTGTCAAATTTGGCGGCGTTGGCCCGTGCCGTAGCTTCGGTTAAAATTGACAAATAAAGTTGAAGCAGAAAAGCAGCAGAGAAAAGGTGACACAAAAAAGGAAGCAAAAGGAGCCATATCGAGGTCAGCTGGACGTCTTTTTTGCGAAGCTTGGCTGCTAAAAGCCGCAGCTTTCGCTAGCTTGTTTTCGGACCTTTTCCCCGCGTTTCTCAGTCACATCGGGGCAAAGGGGGTCGCATGTCTTCTGCTTTGGAGGCTCAACCAGATGAATTTCGAGAGTTGACTGAACGCAGAGGCACAACGAATGTGTTACATGGACGTCTGAGATTGAGCTGTCGTCACCAAAGGAACGGTTCTATCGAGAATTGGAGGCACAGATCGTCTTCGATTGCCGACCCCCTGCCCGATTTGTTAGGTCGGGATAGAAGGTGTTACATCGACAGCTCACACAATCCTGAATCTTCGTCCATTGGAGATCCCAGATCATCAATCACACGCATTGAACACGATCAGCAACGGCTAGAAGTCATCGACAACAGCACGGAGTTCGGTATCAATTGAGAGTGCATTCCAAACGATTGCATTGCAAGTCCGATCGAGGGAAAAAGAAACAAATACCAAAGGGCAAGCCCACTACCGACGGGGAGCTTCAGCAGCAATACGGTAGTCTACCACCTTGTCGAGAACAACGGGGAAAGGGGAGCGAGATCAAAAGAAAGAATGTAGGGGCATTAGGTGACTGAGCCATCGCCATGGAATAAGAGGGCATCTACAAGAGAAGACCCGGCAAGTCAGCCAAAGATGCACCGTTAGTCTAGGAATATCCTTGTTAGAATCCTACCAGCCAGAAACCATCGCCCACAATCCTTTTCAGGAATGACACGGCGTAGACCTCCAACTGGCTTCTCTCCAGTTCTCTCCCTGATGGAAGATAATAGATGGCGAGGAGGACTCTATGAGGGGATATCCAGATACTTTGTTAAACGATGAAGAAGAGAAGAAGGAAGAGTCACTCAAAGCTCAAAATGTTTTGTACTTTCTTCGCAACTCGAATCGGAAAAAATTGTCGTGGGCTCCCAACTGCGCAAAAAAAAATCAAATAAGTGTTACACTACTGACTTGAAACAAGACTTCGATTTGACTTTCAGCATGATCGTTTGAAACACGCAATCTGCTGTCAAACAAAAAAGAAGCGTCAAAGAGAAGCCACGGCTGAGTCTGCGCTGCTCTTCGCTTGCAACTCTGGAATTCGAGCAAATTTCGGAAGCATTTGCCCGTTCGACCAACACCACCCTTCTAATGGCCATCATTTCAGTCATACTTCGTCCTAACCAAAGCTTCCATTCACTTCTTCTTCTCTCCCGCAGCCATCTCACGACACTTATACCCCGGAAACTCTCGTCAATCGATCCATCTATCTGGTTGCGTCCACGAATACAGCTTTCGCAGCAAGCTTTTATACGAAAGACGAATGCAGCCAGTTCAGTAGACATACATCGGCGTCTCTCCCTCGTCACCCGCGCAACAATCTCGCCAGAGGATATACGACGAACAGCTGCTTGTCAAGCGTTCACTCGCATTGGAAGGGACAGATCAGCGTCCCCTAACAGGTTCAATGCCCACCGCGGCCTCCAGGCCCAGCGATGGGCCGCCTTTGCCAGACGCCGCCGCGAATGCGCCAACAGCACATCCTCTCTCAACGACAACATCACCAGCAACAGCAGCAATGACAGCATCTTCTTCATCTTCAGCACAGGCCTCATCTTCAGTACTGGGTCGACACAGCCCAAAGCCAAGACCAAGAACCTTGAATAACCAACAACATCCATATCGCATAGAGCTTCTCGATCTCACACCAGTTTCCGTCTCGCTACTATGGTCTACCCGTCCACCGCCGCTCAGTGCTATTCCGCTTGAAGTCGTCAACTCTCAGCTGCGTAAGCGTGTCAAGGCGCGCTCGGGCAACAGCGCCAACCGCAACGCCTCACCAAACCGCATCTCGGCCAGAGCCACCGCTGTCTCGCCTTCGCCTACATCCGCAACCGCTGCAGCTGTGTCCAAGTCATCTAGAACACCGCCAACAGCCGGAACAAACTCTCAGTCTTCAGACCGTAATGCAGCAAATGTAAACAACCTTGCAGAGAACCCCATCTCCAAGCTTACTGAAGGTCTCGTGGCAACACGCAGCTTGAACCGCAAAGTCACAAAGATCCGTCTTCGTGCACCACCCACCGTGGCAGCACAACCAAGGAGGAGCTCCCACAGCTCTGCGCCCTCTGACTCCGCTCATAACTCGGCCAACGACGACGAAGCATCGCCCTCCGACGATGGCGCAACTGCCGTCGAAGATGAAGCTGGTTCCGCCTCAGACGCTTCCGACTCTGGCTACGAAGGCGCTCCGGACGCGCGTCACCATGTCACAAGCGTCTTCAAGGATCGTGTTTCTGTCACCGTCAACGGCCAGGACTGGTCGCATGTCCTGATGGGCGAACGCGGCTCGCACGAAGCCATTGTCGTCATCTTCGGTCTCGAGCCCGAATCCGACTACGACGTTCAGTTCCTCGTCAAGGGCGGTCTTGATGGCACACACGACATCTTCCGCGCTTCGTTGCGCACCCGAGCCGAGCGCGACTCTTCACGATCGATGGACTCTCCTCCCGCCATCCGATCCTCTTCACCCTCACCACTCAGCCGCCTTGCCGCACCGGCGCCTGAGCTCGATGTCGTCCAACCCGCTCCTCAGCGTCTCGCAGTCCTTCAAGCTGAGCTCGAGGCTAGTGAAGCACTCAAGGCCTCTTTGATTGCCGATATGAAAAAAGCCAGAAAGGAGTCTTCCAAGCAGGAGGCAGGTCTCCGACACGAGATCGATGCCATCAAGAGAGGCATGGATCGCATGAGTGCCGTTGATCATCGTAGCCGACAGAAGGTGCTTGCGCTGCAAGAGCTCATAAAGCAGACTACCATCCACACAAAGGAAATTCACGAACAGGCCGAGGTCACAGAAAAGGAGCAGCCAGAGTGGGAGGACCAGGACTCCAAGCTTGAAGCCGAGGTTGAGGCCTTGCGCAAGGAAGTGGAAGCCGAAGAGGCTGCAGCACAAGCCGAATGGGACAAGGATGAAGCCGCCCTCGCAGCGCTGGAGAAGGAATTGCGATCTGCCGAAGCGACCCTCAAGTCTCTTGAGGCAGAACGTGATGAGCTACGCGACGATAAGCTCGCCTCTGTGCGATCCGAGATCGAAAAGGTCAAGGAACAGGCCAAGGAGGCGCTAAACCGTCCTCCGGGTGCTCGACGAGGTGGCGCAGCTGCTGGAGCTTCTCAACGTGGAGGACACCGTCATGCAAGCGGCCCTCACGCCGCAGCCAACGCATCTGGTGGTAAAGGCAAGCCTCACCAGGGAGGTAGAGGTGGTAAGGCAGGCAATTTTGGTGGTCGTGCTGTCTCGGGTCCAGCTGGCCAGTTCGGTGGACCGGGTGGTCACAATAGCAGCAACTCAGGCTTTGCAGGAGTTTCGCGAGGATTCATGCAGAGCTTTGGTAAAGGCTTCCGAAGAGGTCAGAATCACAACCATGGGACGCAGAGCTTTGACGCAATGGCTGGCTCCGGCTACACTGGAGGTTCACAAAGTACCATGCTACCGCCTGGCCAAGGATACGTTGCTCCCGGCATGCAGGATCCAGCTGCGATGGGCGCCTACGGCGGCAACCCGCCTTATGGTCCATTAGATTCGTTCTACGCCCAGCCTCATCAACAAGGCTCGCAGTTCCCATCGGGTGCATCTGAGGCCAGTCAGGACGATCTCTATGATCCGACCCTCGGCTTTGACCCTTATGACCCATCGATCGACGCTCGGAGAAGGTCGAGCCTTCCTTTGCCGCAAATGTCGTATATTCCGCCGCAGCCTCAGATGCCGACGTCGTCTACATCGACGGCACTCAACCCTGCCAACCCGGAGTTTGTTCCGTCAACTGGATCGAATCATGCCTCGCCGGTGATCAGCAAAAACCCTTCTGCTTCGGGTCTCAAGTCGCCGCCTGCTAGCACCGCGGCACCAAGCTCAGCTCCACTGCCTGCTCACGCGGCCGTTGCAACCCAGTCGCCTCCGCCCGGCATTGCCTCCGTCGAGCACTCTCCTACATTCTCCTCCCGCTTTGCCTTCCCGCTCGCACGTCACCTTCCCAGTACTGGCACGGGTGCTGTCGGTACGTCCTCGCTCGCTTCCAAGTCCAGCTCATCCGCACTCGCGTCTGCCAACTCTGCAGCTGCAGGTTCAATTAGTGGCAACAACGTTCTCAACCTGCCCCTTGGTTCGGACCTCAATTCACTACCTTCTGGCGTAAGTCCAAATCTCTTTTCATCCATCGGAGCCCCAGGGACGGCAAGCCCGTTCTCACGGCACTCGCCGTTGCTCCCGCAGGGCGTGGAAGCGGCCTCTTCCAACGTCAACACCTCGGCCTTTGCAGGCGCGTCTCCAAGATTTGGCGCGATGGGCCTCCACAGTCACAGCCATCCGATTGGATCGGGTTCTGACGATTTCTCCGCAGCCCCCTTTGGAGCGTCATCCAAGTTCGGACCTCTGGATTACGACCCGAGTATGGACACTTTCGGTCCTGCTCCTGGTCTTTCGAGTGGTCTTGGTGGTGGTGTTGGTGCTTCTTCAGGATCCAATGCGAATGCATCAGCGGGCGTTGGGCTGCCGCCTTTCAGCTCGAGCACTATGCAGTCCATCTTCGGCGCAAGCGACACCTGGTCTGCTCCGAACTCAGGCTCAAATTGGGGAATCACCTCTTCGCCACCTCTTGGTAGCGCATCTCCCGCCAATGCAGGCGGTAGTGGAGCTGGCGACATCTGGTCCGCTCCCACACTTCCTGGCGTTTCGTCTTTGCGGACCAAGCTTTCACTTCAAGATTTGGCAGGTTCGGCACCGGGACAAAGCTCACCAAACAACAGTGGCGGAGGTGTCAGTAGAGATTCTGGATTCGCTGCTTTCGGCGCAGGCAGCCGACTCGGATCGCTAGCCAGCCTGGGCGCGATTGGTCAAGCGCCGGTAGGTGGTATTATGCCGAACAGATCCAGTCCGCTCGCGAGTCCTGAGGCTGCAACTCCCAGTCCGAAGGCGGCTACCCCTCGAGAAGAGGAGGCAGAAAACAAGAAGCAGGCCGAGGAAACACAAGATTGAAAGCACATCTCTGCTCATCATCAAAATCATGGACCTTTTACATTCGTTGTACTTTTACTCATATCATACACATAAACATCATTTCAAGAGCATTGTTGCAATGTCTGAGGGAACTGTTAATGTACGGCAGGGCTCGGTTCCGAATGTTCGTTTTATTTAGTCAGACCCCTACTTTCGCCCCATCGCAAGTATGGAGCTCGCCTGAACAGCCAGCAGACTGAATCGCCACACCATCTCAGAGAATCTGTTTCAAAATCGCATCACAAACTGGAGCAAGCGTAGCAGTATCTTGGAAATGCGTGAATAGAATTCGTTCCCAACCACGTTCGCCCATAGTAAGAAAGCAAAGAGGAAGCAATGGGAATGTTTTTGTGGTTGTCGACTAGATATCAACGACCGAGATGTATGGTGCGTTATGCATGCATGTGTGTATGTAAGGTGGTGTTACAAGCGATGGGCGAGAGATCAAAAGGTTATTTGCTGGGGGGGATCGGGAACTAAAAACAGACGAAATGACTGCATTTAGTGACCAGCACGACGCTGCTCGGCAATAACGTTGGTGAGGGTCTCCATCTTGTTCTTGGCACGACGGAGGGTACCGACACGACGCTTGATGAACTTGCGGGCACGCTTGTCCTTGGAGTTACGGATGAGCTCCATGGCGCGACGCTCGTAAGGAGCGAAACCGGCGACCTCGCGAACGACAGATCGGATGACCTTGACGCGCTCACCCTCGCGACCCTTGCGGTTGGAAGGGCGGGGAGCGAGAACACGGCGCTCGGTCTGGTAACCGCGGTTGATGCCCCAGACGAGACCTACGAGAAGGAAGCGAGAAAGAATGGAATGAAAGGAGGGTACAGGTCAGTACAACGATTCTGGTTGGTCGGATTTGTTTGACGTCAAAGCATAGATTGCAGCAGCGCAAATAGGTTGCAATAGATCTGTGGATCGGGACAGCAGTGGGTTGGAGAGATCGACAGGTGACGCGGACTGCGGAGATGGGTTGAGAAAGTGATGCGTCGAAGCAGATGCTTGGCGAGTACAAAAGCCGAAGAGGGTGAAACGTGCCGTGAGTATACGCGGAAGCATTGTTGAGATTGATGAACAAGATGACGGCGTAGCTGTACGGTAGCTGTACTCCACCAATCGGGGACCTGACCTTCGAACTTTTCCAAGATAGAATGACTACATAGAAATCTGCATAGCTGAGAAAAACACCTGTCTGCCAACACGCTGCCGATAGTAGACCTTCGACAATCCCATCTCATGAACCTGTCCCGACGAATTCTAAGTTGAATCTGCAAGTCTGCCGGGAGTCGTCGCTGTCCGCCTTACGATGAGCATGAGCATCAACTCCAACGACAACGACATCAGAGCATGTTGAAGACCACTGATGTCCACTGTTCGATACATGCGAAATAGGAGAGAATGTTGTACTGCGTATGCTCCCATGCTGTGCAGCCGTTACGGACGCATCCGAGATCTTCACTGTTGACAGAGCGACGACAAAGTACAACATTCAAAAGCCTCCGTTTTTCGGCACCATCCTGCATCCATGTCATCATACAGCCCTGACAAACTTCGTCCGTATCCTCTCCAGTGAATGTAGATCAAGATCTGCTCTTCTGCTGCTACAAGAACTGCATATGGGTTGGTAATGACGAACCCTACTGTGTCGAAGGCACTTGTCGAATAGTAGTTGAATGTGATATGCTGATGCGGTTGACTGCTGTTCTGCCGACTGAAACACTGCGACTCTTGATGGTACTGCTGCTGTTCGGTCCGACTGATATTGTTGTTGTTGCTGCTGCTGCTGCTGTTGATAATGCTTAGACGTCGATAGGTGATGGATACACACCAGATCGGGGCACGCCGGCCTTGTGAGCGGGGTTAGAAGAGTTTCCCATTATGTCGATATGTGAAGAGGGTTGATGATGATCTTGAGGGATGGAGGCGTGAAGCAGGTATGTCCAACTCGATGGCGACGACAACGCTAACCGACTGATTGACTGACAGACGGTTCAACTGACAGGGACACACACTGACTACTGCACTGCACTGAACGAAAGACAAGTCAAGGCTTTCTCACACCCGCTCGTCACACAAAAAGCACGTTTCCTGATTTCGCACTTCCACATCTACTTCCTGATTTGAATCTTCGTTGAACTAGCTGCTCCTCAGTCTCTCCCGGTCCAAAGGCTTCCCCCTTCAGTAACGAAGGCGAGCAGGGCACAGCGGATGAGCTTTGAAAACCATACGAAGGCAAAATTCCAGTCTTTTCTGCCAGATTTCGTGCATCGGCCGAGGACCAATTTTGGAGCTATAAAAATTTTGAAGCTTTGATTCGTGATGCTTAGATAATACAGATTGTGTGCTGTGCAGCGTCTCACGAATTTCAGGGTCCAATAGAATCTCCACTTCCTTTTTTCCGAGAATTTTACCGAGATGCAACACTCACCACGCATACAGTCCTGTGGCATGGACAAGATCCGTGCGCTTCGAGGAAGTATACGGTACCTTTATCACTACCACCACCTCTAAAGCTGGACATATCCTTGAGACTTGCGGTTCATCAAGTCAACCTAAGTAAGATGGCTGGACTCGAAGAGATCTCGTCGCCACCAGCACACGTCTCGGAAGAAGAGCTGGCACAACTGCAACAGAGTACGCCCGAGTCGTTTAACGAGATCCCACCAGTGCTTCGCCTCCACTTGCCTCAGACCAGCATCTACATCACTCCATCTCCGTCATCACGGCCATCCTGCTTTGAACAGCTCAGCATCGGCTCTTCTACGAACGGAACATTGGAAGCCAACGGCCAAGGAAAGGATGATGATCAAGACGAAGATGAAGCAGCAACAGAAGTGTTTCAATGCACTGGAGAACTATGGCTGACCGAACGCGAAATCAGCTTCCTCGCTCCTGAGATTGGCACGGGATTCCGACTTGGCTATCCGCATGTAGCATTGCATGCAGTCACTCGCACTCCACCAAGTTTTCTTTCAACGGCTTCTCATCAGAACGGCGCCTCCTCCTCGTCGACGAGCGCCTTCCACGGTTGCTTGTACTGCCAGCTCGACCTCTCTCCTAATGCAGCTACAGCCCAGATGGGCGACGACAACGTCGATGAGGACGGCGAGTTTGTCGAGATGTACATCTGTACACCCGATACTGCCTCTCTGGATCAGCTGTTCGAAGTGTTGTCTCACTGCGCTTCCTTGCATCCTTCTGGACCTGTGGAGGATGATGGCGGTCATCCCTTTGCTGGTCTCGCACCCTTCGGCACAAGTGCTTCCGGCATGCAGCTAGGCGACGATGTCGGTGAAGACGACGGTGATGACGACGACGAGGACGCGGCTTTCGAAGATGTCGAGGCAGACCAAGACCAAGAGCTCAGCGAGACTGGCAGGGTGAGAGCCGATTTCCAGACCCCCGATTCACGCTACCGCCCCTACTGAAGCCGGTCCCTGCACTAGTGTCGGCACAGAATTGGTTGGCTCCTGCTCTGCGAGATGTGCTGTGCTGTGGCTGACCTCAATCATTCTCCGCACTTTCTCATTGGTCTTTGAACAGCGCAATCTCGCCCACTTGGAAAGCGTCATGCAGTGGCCAGATTCGGACGAGGCGGAGACACCTTCCCTCGAAGGCGGGGACCTTCCTACAGGGAATACCGGAACCGCAGACAAGGCCCCTGCAACCAACACTCTGATCTTGTCGAACTTGCCGGTCGAATTCTTCATTCCACACATCTGCTCTCTCTTGCTATCATTACTCAATACGTACGGACCTATGGTGCGATGGACGCCGTTACCCTCGGTAGGACGAGCAGTCGTGATTTTCAAGGATTCTGAGGGTGCTGCCATGGCAAAAGCTGGATTGGACCGACTGGTTTTGCCTTTCGAGGACAGTGATGTACAGGGGGTGGAGAGGGCTTCGGATGAGGACGACGGCACGATGCTGAGAGCAATCTATGGTCCAGTGACGGACCCAACATCAGAGCCAGAGACATTGGCAGTACCGACAACAGACAAGAACTTCTTGATCTCTCCACCAGGTAGTCCGCCTGTTGGGTGGGAGCCTATTCGGGAAGATCCTCCAAACCGTGACACGTTGGCTGAGGACCTGATGAAGGCGCTCGCAGATCTGCGCGATACAGGAAGTCACATCGAGTCCCACCAGCCACGCGTGTGGGGTGAAGGGGCCACCGCATCGGACAAGGGCAATGTCGGGCGAGGCGATGGAGGTGCCGGTACGCCCGAGGTGATCTTGGCACCAAGCACTGCGCCTGCGATGCGCAATTTCCAGCCTGCCTGGCTGCGTGGCGAGCCAGACACAAATGCAAACAAGGAACATGAAGAGATCGAGGTGCCAGGCGTGACTGTGCAGTCCTTCGATGCAGATGACGACGAGAAGAATGGCTCGGATGCAGGATCGAAGCTGTACAACGGCTTCAGCATCAGTTCGGTCAAAGCGACGGTGGATTCTATGCGGGGACCAACGCAACTAGGCAGCCCCATTAGCGGCTTCAATGCGAACCCTGGACTCGGAACGGAGCTGGGTGGTGGAGGCACTCGACGCATCACTCCTACCAGTCGACCTCCATTGAACAGCGATGACTACCCGGATGCAGCTTAATCAATCGACACGCTCTTTTCAACAAGAGTTCTCCTTACAGTTTCCGTAATATAATACCCGGCTTTGCAAAGGCACAATCATATACATGCAGACTAGTGCTATACAACATGCACCTGTGGGAGTGGCCGTGTCATCGTGGGGGCTGTCGAGCACTGCGAATCGGATCGGGACGGATCGCAATGAAGAGTGAACGAGACCGTATCGGTTCGATTCGAGTTAGGCCGCGGCGGGCTGATGTTAGAGACCCTAACACAGAAGCGCTTATGCTATTCAGCCGCGGGATAACTCGAACCACAGTGTGGAGAGCACAGCGAGGGTCCAACATGCAACTTGCATCTGTGCGCATCAACACAACGCAGTGAAAAGGGATTTATTTTTTGGTCCTCGCCAAATGCTCCGAACGTGCAGCAATCAGGCTCATGAGCTGAGGTTTCCACGACAAGTTTTGCGCGAATAAAACCAAAAAAGAAAAAGAAAAAATAAATGATCCCTCGAGCTCGTCATAGCTGCAATCAGCTGCGTGCCCGACAGTTGAACTCAGACCTGTCGATTCGATGGTACTGTAATCAAACGGCAAACCGGCTCAACTTGACAAGTTGGAAGATGGCCTAGCGTTTGTGCTCCTGTAAGAAGAAGTGCCCCGACATCGTTCGCTTAGATTTGGGTCGCACGATCCGCGGCTGAACCCTCCCGTGGTTTGAGAAAGATGAACAGTAGCGATCATGCTTTGCACCGGCCATCAATAAAGGCAAAGAACGATTCAGAAATGCTTCGTTGCCCAACTCAAGTCTGCGCTCTGGATGGTATAAGTAGTTAGTATTCTCTTCAGATACACCACTCCTTCTCCCACCCACCACGTCAAAACCTCCTGTTCTCAACGAACTGGATTCCTATCGAGCTACCCAAACATTCTGCTCGTCGCTTTCACTGCTCCGTCTCCTCTTTAAAATGGCACCCAAGCCTAATCCAGCAAGACCCGATACCGACCCGGTCCACGGTCAAACGGTCGAGGAGAAGCCTGCCAACCCCAACGCTACCCCTTCTTCCTCATCTGGCCCTTCAGCTCGTGAGCGTCTCGCCTCGTTGGCTTCTCACCTCCTTCCCGGCGGCAACACCGAGTTTGACTATGTCATCGTCGGTGGTGGTACTGCAGGTGCAGTGCTTGCCAACCGTCTCACCGAGGATCGCAATGTCTCTGTGGCTGTGATCGAAGGTGGACCCAGCGATGTTGGGAACGACATGGTTCTTGACCTCAAGCGTTGGCTCGAAATGCTTGGTTCCGACCTCGATTACGATTACCCCACTGTTCCTCAGCCTCGAGGCAACTCGTTCATTCGCCACTCGCGTGCACGTGTGCTCGGCGGCTGCTCGTCGCACAACACTCTGATTTCTTTCAGACCTTTCAACGAGGATCTTGACGACTGGGCGAACAACTACGCTTGCCCTTCGTGGTCGGCAAGCACGGTGCAGCCTTATGGTGACCGTCTCAAGATGAACATTGTTCCTGTCGCGCCTCAGCAGCGCAATCAGGTGGCTCGCGATTGGGTTCTCGCTTCATCCCGTGCTACTGGTGCTCCTGTGCTCGAGGACCTCAATGCCCACATTGTCCACCGCGGAGGCTTCCAGAAGGCAGTTGGGTTCTTTGACATTGCTTACGACCCATACTCTGGTCAACGGAGCAGCGCGTCCGTCGCTTATCTCCACCCTATTATGCCACACGGTCCTTACAAGCGTCACAACTTGCACCTCTTCCTCGAGACCTGGGCCAACCAACTCGAGTACTCGTCCGACGATTCTAGCAAGATCACTGGTGTTAAGGTCACCACCAAGCACGGTCTTACAAAGACCTTGTCTGCACGTCGCGAGGTCATTCTCTGTGCCGGTGCCATCGACACTCCTCGTTTGCTCCTTCACTCTGGTATTGGCTCTCGCAAAGATCTCGAGGCATTGGGTCTGCCTTGCAAGCACGACATCCCTGGTGTAGGCGAGAACCTCACTGACCACCCGGAATCCATCGTCATGTGGGAGACACGCGACACTCCTCCCGAGACCGTCATGTCCTCTGATGCTGGTCTTTTCCTCCGCGTCCTTCCCAGCGATGCTGAGCCCAACCCGCACCCTGGCCCTGATCTCATGTTCCACATCTACCAAGTTCCCTTTGCCGACAACACTGAACGTGTCGGTTACGAGCGACCGAAACACGCCATCTGCATGACTCCCAACATCTGCCGTTCCCAAGCCCGTGGTAAAGTCTCGCTCGCTTCCGCCAACCCCAAAGACAAACCTTTGCTCGACTTCAAATACTTCGAAGACAAAGACAACTACGACGAACGAATTCTCATCGAAGGTGTCAAATGGGCGCGCAAAATCGCTGAACAGAGTCCTTTCAAAGAACACCTGGTCAAAGAAGTTGCTCCCGGACCCGCCATTCAGTCGGATAAGGATATTGGAGAATACGCAAGAAAAGTCGCTCACACCGTTTACCACCCTGCTGGAACCTGTCGCATGGGTACTCCCTCGCAACAGCACGGCGGAGATGGAAAGGATGCAAGCGTTGTAGTTGACGAAAAAGATTTGAGGATCGTTGGATTGAAAGGTGTTAGGGTTTGCGACGCAAGTGTGTTGCCGACTCTGCCAACTATCAACCCCATGCTGACGATTCTCATGGTCGCCGAGAGAGCCGCGGAGTTGATCAGGGACGACGCTTGGGAAAACGGTCTTCGAAGGTCCAACTACCACTAGACCCAACACTCTCTCCTTCTTGTTAAAAATGTAAATGCTCTTTCCTAATCAACACAATCATACCACACACAAACATCATCCACTTTCGCTCTCTATTCCAGTATTATTGCAAAATGAGCAGCTCAATACTCAACGAACTCAGAATGCTGTTGTGAGTGAAGCTGCTCTAGGCCCTACTCAACTCATCTCCAAGCTTGTAGTTCAGCACCTTATCCCAATCCACCTTCTGCCTCGTAAGGGGCAACTGTCTCCTAAGCGCCTTGAAAGCTCGTTCTGCCAATTCATCGTAGCTCTCTTCCAAACCTTTCTGCCATCCATCCTCGTGTGCTGCAATGATCTTCACGACTTCCTTTGCGAGTTTCTCCGCATCTTGGCCGTCTGAGGTGAGATGGAAGGTGCGAGGCTTGGCTGCATTGAGCTGTACATTACCGTTCTCAAAGTAGTGCACTTGGACGGAGAGCATAGATGTGAGAGTCGGGGGTGAGACGGTTGGGTCGAGGGTGTAGGAAGCGCGCCAACGACCAGACCAAAAGTTGGAGAGATTGAAGCGGTTGCCGACATGGTGGATCGCGAAGGTAGTTTTTGCTGGCGGTGCGGGTGTGGAGGAGGTTTGAGAGTCGGTGTTGTTCTCGACGGCTTCGGATGCTGCGACTGCTTCTGCGGGGTCATCTTCGGCAACGTCTGCCTCCTTCTCTTCGTCTTCCTCCTTCTTCTCCACAGCTGTCTCTTCCTTGGTGGTGGTAGTGTCTTCGTCCATCTTATCGTCCTTGGTTTCCTCGGTTCCAGTAGCAGCAGTGTTCTCGGCAGGCGTCTTTGCATCCTCCACAGCAGCTTTCTGAACCCTTTCTGCCAGTTCATCATCGTCCACAGACTTCAACGGCGCAGATGAAACAGAAAATACCGAGCTGACACCATCCGGATATCGATCCTTGACGTAATCCTCGAGCGCCTTTTCCAACGCTTTCCTCTTCTGCTCCGCTTTCTCATCCGCGACTTTGAGCTCTTTCACATCACTGACGGTCCTCTTTACGTGGTCGAACAAAAACGTCTTTTCCAACTTTGGATGTACGTATCGCTTGACACCCGCACCTGCATCTGGTGTATTACCATGCACTTGACCAGCTTGGCAGATGATAACAGCAGCATCGTTGGATGGCAAGGTAGCGGTCACAAGCTGCTGCGTGTTGTACTCTTCCAGAGCTATGGCAGCGGCAGATTGGAGCATGGCGTCATCGATTTTGTCGCGAGCATTGGATTCGGCGTCGAAGAGGATACCGCGGAGGTCATGGTAGACTTGTGAGGTTTGACCGGGAGGTGATTGTGTGAGGAGAGAGAGTGCCTCGTTCAGGCGGGTGGAGTTGGCGGACATGCTGATGGTGTTGACAGCGCAAAGGCCCAAGAACTCGTAGGAGAAGGTTGAATGAATGCGGATCGGGTATGGGAGGTGTAGGAGGATGAGGAGGAAAGCGGATACTGTGACTGCAGGGATGGTGTTTGGGTGGAGGCTTGGCTTGAAGTGTGCTTGCCGATGCGTGTGCGCTGTTGCGAGTAAGCGTGTGCGTTTCGCAGATGGTCTGTGCTGTGTCGTGACATCGGTAGATCTGGAAGCCCGATTGATGATTCTTCCCGAGATTCGTCGTCGACCCTAACTTGTCCGCCTACTGTATCCCCCACCCTTATACAGTACTCGACATCGCTTCTCTATCAGAGTGGCACTCTGACGTGGCACTCAATCTTGTGAAAGCCCACCTTGGTGGCATTGTGTGGGTGCTAGATCTGGTTATCAACGATGAAAGAGAGGTGTGCTTTTAGTGTCTTCTTTTTGTGCCGCTTTCATGCGCTTCGAAATTTCGGACCCTCCGCCGGCAGAGCACAGACCTTCTCCTCACTAACCTACAGTATCCTGCCAACCCTGACACCTATAAAGCTTCTTCTCCTTGTCACTCACCCCGGTCGAATCAACAACGACCATCAACTCAAACCCTAAGCATCATCTCCCAAGATGACTGACTCAAAGCTTCGCATTGGCTACGTGCCAGAGCATTTTGCTGCTCCTTTGCTTCAACTCGCCGAAACTCCTTGGGGTCAGCAAAACCTTACCCTTGTCTCGCAGCCTTCTGGCACAGGTCAGATGCTCACCTCTCTCGATGCTTCTCAATCAGCCGGACAGCAAATTGATGTTGCAGTAGCACTCACCGAAGCTCTTATCACCGGCATCGCCAAGGGACGAACCGACTACAAGCTCGTCGGATCCTACGTCCGTACCTCTCTCAACTGGGCCGTTATCACCGGCACCTCTTCTTACGCTGATAAGTATAACTCTATCGCCGATCTCAAAGGTACCAAGATCGGCATTTCTCGTATCGGATCTGGCTCTCAGATCATGGCTAGCGTCATGGCGCTCCAACATGGCTGGAACACATCAGCAGAGGGAAAGGGAGGCGAGATCGAGTTCAAAGTCAATGATACTTTCCAAAACCTCCGTGACGGAGTCAACGGCAAGGAACCCTACGATACTTCGTGTTTCATGTGGGAATGGTATACCACAAAACCTTATGCTGATTCAGGCGAGGTTCGTTTCATCGGTTCCGTTCCCACTCCTTGGCCAAGTTGGACCATTGCTGCTTCTTCCAACACCTCTCTCAACACTTCTGATGCTCGTTCCAGCAAGCTCGACGAGTTCTTGGAGAAGCTGCAGGAGAGTGTGAGGCAGTTCGCAAACCCAGAAACGAGAAAGTCAGGCGGAGCCAAGAAGTTCATCGTCAACCACCATGGATACAAGGAGGTAGATGTCGAGAGTTGGTTGGAGACAGTCAGATGGGCAGGTGAAGAGACTCCTAACCCTGAAGGATTGAAGGTTCCTAGTGCTGGACAGAACACAAACACGAAGACGGTTTCGAAGGAAGTGATCAGGGAAACACTCGAGCTTTTGGAGAAGGCTGGTGTAGTCAAGGCTGATAAAGAGGCAAAGTTGTTTGTTGACAGCGAGGCTCGACTCGTTGCCTAAGCGAAATCATCCTTTGTTTATACTTGCTCTAGATAGACTCAATCCTAAACAGATACATGCACAGATGCAGACCGTATGAAGTTTGCAAATGAGATAGTAAGATTCAAAGCCGAAATTATACAGCTCTAGACTGTGATCATCTGCCCTGCTGAAGTTCGCGCTCAAAACTCTCGGCAGGATCCTCCATAACACAAGCCTCGCTCAACATTCCACTACCATGCTCTGAGTTAGTTCCACCCTGAATGATACCTGCACTGGCGCCGAGGACAGAGTATCCACCACCTGGACCATTAGCATCGGTCGGGCTACTCTTTTGAATATCCTCCCTTGTTGGAATGGGTAAAGATTCTTGCCTCCTCGGTTGCTGTGCCAGTCTCGCCTGTCTCCTCACTTCACCTCTGAAGCTTTTGACTTCTTCCAAAATCAACTGCTTCATACCTTCCACCTCGTCCACGCTCTCGAATCCAAAGTCGAAACGTCTGGGACAAGTAGGTTCATCCGCTGGATCATGCCAAACCGCCAAGTAAGGATGCTGCAATGCTTCCTCGCAGGATATCCTCTTAGCTGGGTCGAACTCCAACATCCTCTCCAGCAAGTCGAGCGCAAGCGGGTTTGCCTGAGGATACAGCCTCTGGAAAGGAATCCTGGGTTGATAAGGCAAAGATCGAATGTAGTCTTGCGCTCTTGGCGAACCTACCCTCCTCAATGTCTCTTCACTTGGCGTTCCTAAATAGTGCAGAATCTGGTTCAATTGATCCACATAGTCCCTGCCCTTGAAAATGGGCCTTCCGCCCAACAATTCCGCCAAGATGCACCCCACTGACCAGATGTCGATGGCGGTGGTGTAGTTCTGGAAACTCAACATGATCTCCGGTGCCCTATACCACCTAGTCGCAACATATTCCGTCATAAATCCACCAGCTCCAGCCTGCTTTGCCAATTCCGGGTCCGTTTCAAATCCTCTCGCCAAACCAAAGTCGCAGATCTTGAGCTCGCAATCCGCATTTACCAAAAGATTGCCAGGCTTGAGATCACGATGAAGGACTGAAGCCGAATGAATATACTTCAACCCGCACAAGGTCTGATAGATGAAGCTCTGGAAATGAGCATCCGATAAGGGCTGACCCGAACGAATGATAGCGTGAAGATCGGCTTCCATCAACTCTTCGTAGAGGTAGACTTCGTTGAAGTTGGAAGGATCAATAATATCCATGTCGTAGAGACAGGTGATGTTTTTGTGACCGCGGAAGTGACGAAGAAGTTTGATCTCGCGAAGAGCACGCTTTGTGAGGATCTTTTTGGTGAAGACGTTTGTAATTTTCTTGATGGCGACGGATTCACCGGTGGAACGGTGGGTAGCGGCTGCTACGCAACCGTAAGCTCCCTGGCCGAGGTCCTTTGTGATTTCATAGGCATTGTCGATCAAGAAGGTCTGGTTTAGAACGTTGTAGGGCGTGCGCTGCGGGTTGGATGTAAAGGCTGACATTTCGAGGAAAGAATCGAGTACGTGCTGGGGTAGGTGCTTCTTTCTGGAAGGTGCTTCAGGCAGATAAGAAGGTTGAATCTTTTTATAAACCCGTATATCGTGTATGGATGAGAGATCAGAGTAGTTTCGGGATCTAAATCCCGGTTTCTGAAGGACTGTGACAAGGCACGAGCTGCAGAGATGAGCTAGGTTCTGGCTGCTTGTCGAGAAGGAACGTGTGCCAATGCTGGTGCCGCGGTTGTTGCAGTTGAGGTGGGTTTTGATGCACGATGATGTTGCGGTTGCTCGAAGTTGCTACTGAAGCGTGTGGTGTTGATTGGAGTGCCCAGGAGCAGATTCTGATGAGTGCGAGTGAGGAGGAGCGGCGGACAGCAAGTCGAGGATGAAACGGTAAAATATGGTGGTGAAGCAAGAAGTTGGGATAGTGACGAGGAATGTGAAGGATACTAAGAATAAAAGCGGCAGAGGCGGAGAAGGCACGTGCATTTAGCACCAGAGTGTTGCGTGTTTGTGTGTGCGGACTTTGTGCCGAACGCTGACGTTGATCAGTTTCGGCTCCTTTTTAAAGCACAAACGTGAAGTTTTGTTTGCACACTCATTCTTTGTTGACATCGTCGCAGAATGCTTTTCAATCAAGACCGCAGCTGTTGACAGCCTAGCTGCCTGGATCATGGCTGTTGAACAGATGAACATTGGGTAGCAAGATGTTTGGTAAAGTGCAGATTGAGCAGATGATCCTAGATTGACATGCAGCTCCAGTGGGAGACGTCGGAACACAATCGACGACAGCCGCTTCGCAGTCTAAAAATTCACAAACCGAATCAACGCTCTTTTCATGATTGCACAGCCCGGACAAACACCTCTGTCCCACTATAGTTTCCCGAGTCGATATCACATCACATCTTTGCTCGAGACTGCAACGGTCTCAGCCTCGAAATCATCTGCACTCGATCGTAGACCAATTTCAGAGCGCAGAAGAGACAACTCGTCTTTTCCTCTTCCAGAGCAGTTGCGTCCTAAGACGATGATGTGCAGAACATGCGGAGTCCATAGTGTGTTAGATGAGAAGAATCGCCTGTGTCTGCTGTAGCGCTGAGGTAGTGGTTGGCGCAGCTCCATTCACTCTTCTCGAAGAAGTGCTGTCATTGGCAGGTAAAGCATCCCACAACGCAGGAACAGACACGCCACAACCAGCAAACGACCGTGTCTCCACGAGGCTTCATGGCGGTACCGTATTTGCGCTAAAGCTCGGCGACCATTCTCATCTCTCGGAGAACACATTTAACAGTACTGTAATGTTAGCACAGCACAGCTTTAAGGGGCAGAGTCTGATGGCTTGATCCTCTATCCTTTGCCGAGTTGGAATTAGCGCTGGTAGAACAGGCAAGCAGGGACAGGACGAAGGACTTCCGTCGACCTCTCTTGCACTTATCCGACCGCAGGTTTCTGTCACCGAAAAGGAAATGATCTGCACACGCCCAAATCGCCGGATATTTTCATACTAGCATACTCACTTCAACGAGAGAACAACACTACTTTCTGAGCTGTCCATCAACGATAATTGGCTCATCTCATGATTCGTTCCAAGACACAGTCCCGACAGAGCCCGATACTCTAGAATGAATGTGCATGCATGCCATCATGCCTGACTTTGGAGGTTCAAATGGTTGCTCCTGTGTTCGAGTATCGTTCTTTACGAAGGGCTGTGCTCGGCACTCATCGGTCCGGTTGCCGTGTCCATCTGCAAACATTCTGAGCTCCTATCTAGTGATCAAAATCACCCTCGACTACCATCAGCGAACACTACAACCGCCCGAATGTATACTCATACAATGATGACGAGCAGTCACAAAGCAGAGATGGTCTGATGCGATGAGACAGACAATGTTATGCCGAGAAATCTCACATAATTCAGATTTTAGCATCGGAAGTCGGACAATTTTCCGGTGAGAAGATCCAAAAATTGAATTTTTTTGGAGGCTGGCTGCAGGGTGTGTTGGTGCAGGAACTTCTTGCCCGCTTGTGGACGGACCCTTTTCTTGTACTCATACATATGTCATTCTCTCTCCAACCATATCTGCTCGACTTGTCGGCAGAGGACAGCGCATAGCGACTCATCATGTCGCTCAACGGCTCTCCGCAAAAGAAGCGGCAAAGAGACGATTTCCTAGCTTCTCCTAAGTCCCCTTCCACTTCAAACCATTCTTCGCCAACCAAGAAGAAGAAAAAAAGCAAGTACGCCAACGCTCCTTCCAGCTTTGCGCTCAGTGGCTCCAGTCCCTTCCCAAACCAGCTCAATGGTATTCCCGAGTCCAGCCCAGCTGCAGTTGCATCATCTCATTCGGCACCCTCTTCTCCATCACGCAAGCAACGACCTTCGACCTCCGCCGAATCTTCCAATGCTTCCTCAGCTCCCACAGCATCTGCGTGGATCAGAGATGCGCTCAAAAATGTAGACCCTCGCATCCTAGAGTCACGTACTGCATTGCCCATCACATCTGGCAAGGAAGCCATCGTAGACGCAGTGCGCAAACATGATACCGTCGTCATTCTCGGTGAGACCGGTTCCGGTAAAACCACCCAGATCCCTCAATTCCTTTTCGAAGCAGGCTTTGCACGCCGCCTACCCGTTCAGATGATCGGCGTCACACAACCGCGTCGAGTGGCCGCAACATCGCTTGCACGTCGTGTCGCAGTCGAGATGGGTCAACCCGACCATGCTTTGCTACCCAATCTCAAGGGCAAAGCAAGAAACGCAGCAGGCGGTCTAGTCGGTTACAGCATTCGTTTCGAAGATCGCACTACCCGCAACACCCGCGTCAAGTTCATGACCGACGGTATGGTCCTCCGTGAGATGATCGGCGATGCTGCTGCTGTTGAGCCTAGCAAAACATCGGATGGCACGTCGTCCAGCTCTGCCGCATTACGATCCAACCTACTGCTCAAGTACTCGGTCCTCATCATTGACGAAGCTCACGAACGTACACTCCGCACAGATCAAGTCCTAGGCTTAGCCAAACGCATTCAACGCGAACGCAAAGCTCTTCGTCAGTCTTGGCTCGCACGCAACAGACCTTCCAGCGAACCAGAAGTGACCGAACTCAAGATCATCGTCATGTCAGCTACGCTTGACGCCGATCGATTCGCCAACTTCTTTGCTACTCCTTCTACCGCTCTTGCAGCCAACGGTACTGCTGCTGACGCTACTATCGCTGCTGCTGCAAATGGCAAGCAAGAGGTGCCCATTCTCTATGTCAAAGGTCGCCAACACGAAGTTTCGATGTATCACACCGAAGAGCCAGCCCAAGAATGGACCGATGCAGCTCTGCGCACTGTTCTTCAAATTCATGTCTCACGACCACCAGGAGACATTCTCGTATTCATGACAGGTCAAGAAGAAATCGACACCCTCGCGCGCTCTCTCGAACTCTATTCATCCGAACTTCCAGCATGGGCAGAAGCAGAAGGTAAATCTCTTCCCATGTCTCTGATGATTGCACCCCTCTACGCCGCCCTCGGTCCCAGCGCAAGTGCGAAAGTTTTCAGTCCCACTCCTCCTCGCACCCGCAAGGTCGTCTTGGCGACGAATATTGCCGAGACATCGATTACCATCCCTGGCATTGTCTTCGTCGTCGATTGCGGCTTAGCGAAAGAGAAGGTCTATACTCCAGGAACAGCAGTCGAGACACTGCAGGTGCAAGAAATCAGTCAATCTGCAGCGAGACAACGAGCTGGTCGTGCTGGTCGTGAACGCGCAGGTGAATGTTACCGCCTCTACACGCAGGAAGCATTCAGAGGGCTTCCACTCGCAGGTATTCCAGAGATCGTACGCACGGATCTTGCAGCTGCGGTATTGCAACTCTGCGCGATGGGACAGGATCCCTACACCTTCGACTGGTTAGATCAACCCGATCGCACTGGTTTGCAGGAATCTGTGCTGCAGCTCATCCAATTAGGTGCACTCGACATCAAGACCATTGCGCCTATCAACGGCAACAGCGGTGCAGAGGAGGGGAAGAAGAAAGCTCCGACAGCCAAGCTTGTGCTGACAGCGATTGGAAGCAAAATGGCCATGCTTCCTGTCTCCCCCGCCTACTCCCGGTCGCTCATTGCCGCAGGAGAAAGGGGTCCAACAGTGGCTAGACAGGTTAGAGATTTGATTGCCATCCTATCTTCCGACAGATCTATTCTGGTGGATCCTTCCGATCCGGAAAAGAGGGATGAGGCGAATAAGGCCAAGGCCACCTTCATGCATCCTTCGGGTGATCATGCTACCTTGCTCACCGTGCTGTACTCCTATCTTTCAGAAGCAGACAAAGTGCGGAAAACCACAAAAGCGAGGAAGGACAGCAAAAGCGGTTCCAAAACAGTCGAAAAAGAGGGTAGGGAACAACTCAAAGCATGGTGTAGCAATCACTACGTTCACGAGAAAGCAGTCAAGAACGTCCTTCATATTCGGAAACAATTACGAACTATCTGTCGCCAACAGAAGATTCTTTGTGATGATGACCTTCCATCCTCCTCTGCACCCAACGGTAACAGCAACAACGTTAGCGATTCTGATTCAGACTCGGATGAAACTTCCTCCTCCACTTCTTCTGGGCAAGTTGATCGAGAAGGACTCTTCGTCACCCGCAAATCCACCAACTCCTCCTCTGATCTTCATCCTGATGCGGACGGTGAAGAAGACACCCATTTCATCGGTCTCCGTCAATCTCTTCTCGAAGGTCGTATTGCAAACGCAGCACTTAAGAATCCTTCAACACCCAACACGTACAAACGCATCACTTCCGGCTCGCTCAACTCAGCGGGGAGCACGTTTAAGATTCATCCCTCGTCAACATTGCATCCGTCCAAAATGGCAAGGGAGGGTGGGGTGAAGAAGATGGATGCGATTCTGTTTGAGGAGTTGGTGTTCACGACACAGACGTTTGCAAGGACGGTTAGTGTAATTGAGCCTGGATGGTTGCAGGAGTTTGCACAGAGGAAGTGAGACGGGAGGAGAGGACGGAATAGTGTAGAGAGCGATGATGCTAATGCCACTCAAATTTCATGTCTTGATTGATTGATTGGTTTGCTTTCTCGAACACGGAAGCGGAGGAAACAACACACTCATGTGAAGGACTATCATGTCGATTTCCCACTTTGCAACGCGCCAAAGGAATCCAATCTGTTCACTCACAACCTGAATGCGTGCTCTTGTCCGCCATCAAACGGAAGAAGACAACTCTAGTCAAATCGTCATGCTTTTGGCCCTCAGACTGAAGCTCAAGATGAGGCCGTCTCCGTACGAATTTGGACGAACGCATGTGTTCCGTAGAAAGCAATGATGTTGACATCACACAACTTTCATCCTCGATTGACCCTTCCGGGCTCTTTGCAATCCGCCGTGTTCGAGCGGAAGCAAACAACTACTTGGCTCACGTAGAGAGCGACCACGTTCATCTCACACAATCTGCGTCCTCGATTGATTGATATACAGCAATCACACGCAGAGCGTAAGTTCTTGCATCTACTCTGACATTACACGGAAAGCCTTCAGAACCTTAGACAATGTGTGATCGCAACTTTACGAAGAAAATGGTGACCTACTTTCAATGGCAAGCTTCTTACTCCTGGTCATCATAGATAATCGTCTTTACACTGAACTTAGTCCTATCCGCAGCATGTTCTACCGCCTCCTTTGCCTTCTCCAGTGGGAATCTGCTTGTAACGATCTGCTTTACATCGATCTTACCCGAGCTCACAAGTCGGATAGCACGTGGCCAAGTGTCCCTGTACCTAAACAAGAACTTCAACGTAATCTCGTTTGTTGAAAGATGCATGAAAGGAATCTGTTGGAAGTTTGCACCAACGCCAATGACGAATACCAAACCGCTTGCTGCTGTAGCATAGGAAGCGGTTTGAATGGAAGATTCGATACCGGTGCATTCCATTGTAATTGCTGGCTGGACATCTTTTTGACCTTCTGCGACGAATTTGCCGGTAGCACGGGAGAAGACTTTGCAGATTTCAGTGGCAGATTCGAGAGGAGAAAGTTTGGGGTCGATCTTGTAGGTGTGTGTACCAGGGACGATCTTTTGAGCGAAATCGAGACGGTCTTGAACAACATCAGTGATGACGATGGGAGTAGCACCTGCAGCTGATGCACAGAGCAATTGGACAATACCGATGGGACCTGCACCAGTGATCAAGACTGGGGTACCGAGGGAGATTTCAGCCTGAAGCGTAGCTTGAAGGGTGACACTGAGTGGTTCGAGCAATGCGATCTCTTCGTAGGACATGTTGTCGGGAACCTTGTGCAACCATCCAGCTGGGTGCTCATGGTATCGCTTGAGGGTACCATCCTTGGGAGGAACAGAGTAGAAATCGACGGTAGGGCAAAGGTTGTATTTACCAGTACGACAGTAATCGCAGGTAGCCTTGAAACAAGGAACACCAGGTTCAATAGCAACACGGTCACCAGGAGCAACGTTGTCGACACCTTCACCGACAGCAATGACGATTCCTCCGGATTCGTGACCAAGAGCACACTGATTCTCGATCTTCCAAGGTCCAAGGCCGGCGTGCTTCCAGAAGTGGACGTCAGAACCACAAACACCGGTAGCACGAACATGGACAAGGGCCATACCAGGGCCAGGAGCGGCAGGAGTGGATTTGATAAGCTCGAGCTCTTTCTTGTGGGTAGCCCTGTGAAAGGAAGATGTTAAGAGGATGGAAGAGGTTGTAGAGATGCGTGTCAGTCCAAGATCAAGGGCAGAAGGGCTGTTTCATCTCTGTAGAGCGAGAGAGCGACCCCGTTGACATCAAGCAATGACAGCAAGAAGCAATAGAGCTTGTTCCTCGACCATCGTCGCCGCCAAGACGATCACCAGAGTCAACTTACATGAGAGTGAGGTTCTCCTTGAGAGCCGAAAGCTCCACAGAGGAGGACTTGGTGTCTGCGACTGGAGCCATGTTGAACAAATATCCTTGGACGATGAGAAGTCAGAAGGAAAGGGATATGTGGTTGACGGTTGAGACGAAGACACACATTCGGCTGGAGAAGACTTTATATTCTGTCGCAGAAGAACCGTCTGACGGCTAGAGGGCATTCGGCACACGTTTCTTCCAGCAAACCCTTGCACAAAGGCAAAGAGATCACCGGACCAAGCAGAAAGAACAACACACACACGCGCCAGCACAATTGGCTCGTTAGAGTGGACCTTTGCCACACCCAAAGCCGACTGAAAAGCGGGAAGGGGGAGGAGAGATAGCCGAGGAAGAGCGAACAGAGCTTACAGCTTCGACAACTGTGCGACCCCGCACAGGGCAAGGGCTAGGAGTCAAGGAAAGTGGTGTCGTGTTCAACAGCCAATTCTCGGGAAACTCACTTTTGCCTGTCACAAAACAGAAAAAAGGTTTGGCCGGTCAATTTGGTTGCCGGCTTCCAAGTCGCGTTGTTGTGCTAGACGGCAATCTCCAAGCTGCAGCTGCAGCCGCAGACGCAGGCGTGGTTGGTCTTTTGCAGCAGAGCGGGGTTCGGCAATCTCTGACGTTGACCTCTGCAGCCACGGGATATATCTTAACGCGGAACACACATTCACAGAACGATTCTTCCCTCATGTCGATTTCCTTCGACCGACGTCCGGCAACGACGAGCAAGATATAACATCGAAGATGACATTTGAATCAGATCAGAGGATGTGACATAGATGGTTCGGGACAGACTTGATTATGAATGGCCTAGAACCTTGTCAGAAAGCCTGTTGTAGGCTCTCGATGGATGCTTGTCATCAGAAGTGGGTGTTCCCTATGCTGGCTACTCGTCATCGAGCTCAGGATAGTATCTAAAGATACCATTGGAATACGGCTTCCTTCTATCGCTAGTCAAGTACTCCTTCAATTCACCTCTAATCTCCTCATACAGCTCAAATACATGCTTACATTTTCCGCTGTTCCTGTGCTTACCTAGGCACTTTGGGAAAGCATACTGCAGTCCGTCCAATACCTGGAACACGGCTAGATCAGCAACGGTGGTCTTGCTACCATACATTCTCCTCTTTCCATCAAGCTTCTTATCGGCCCCGGCTCCATCCTTACTCAGAGCAACCTCGAGAAGCTGCAAGAACTTCGGAATTCGGTTCGTCCTGAAATCAGCTGCTCTCTTTCTGGCCTCATCCTTCTGCTCTTCGTAAAAGCTAGAGACGGAAATGGGATGGTGTGTATCGTGGCTCTCTGTGTTCAGATCGAGTGCCGTGGCAGTAAGCTGATAGATCTGGGCTACCGCAATATCTCGTTCGAGACCTTGGAGTTTGTCTGCATCACCGAGAAGGCCGAGTCGAGGAGCGAGGAAGCTGAGTTGAGCCGGAACTTGACTAATGTAGTGCATCTTGTCCGTGCTCTTATCACGAATTCCAAGGATAGGGACGGCGAAGTGCGGAGCGGCAATATCAGGAATGTCCTTGTTGGAGAGAAGACGAAGGAGTTCTGGAACGTCACCGACGTCGTTGTATTTGACTTTAGCATGTTCGAGAGCGAGTCGAGCGAACTCGCCGCGTCCCGGAATGACAGGCCAGTAAAAGACACTGTATTCGACCTCTTGCGACATTGTCTTATTCTGACGTAGATGTGCTAGTACGGCAGATGATGGAGGAGAAAGTTAAACTTGGTCCACAAAAACTAGACGCTCTATGGGCGAGCGCTTGGGCCAAGTGGTGGAAGGGTCCTCGAGAAGCTCAAGCCAGATATTTCCACTTCGCAGGGTCATATTACCGCTCCCTTTTTTTGAGCTGCTGTCCGGGTGAATAGCTAAGGTCTAACAAACACGTGCTGAGCACTAAATTTTGTGAAAAAGTGGAGGTTTTTCTCGGCGTTAAAGGCGGCTCAAAGCACATGAATGCGTAAGTTGAGAAAATCTGGAAGGTTACGCGTTCCAGGCAAGGCACACACACACACACACACACACACACACACACACACACACACACACACACACACACACGAGGCTCAGGACACCAGATAGCTCTGCGTCTTTTTCTCCTGGGTCACGCAAACTCAAATCTGAAACGGTGTTGCGCATGTTCATATCGAATCAGCCTTGCTCAGCCTTAATTTTCTAAGTGATGCTTGTCCGACCTTCCCTACCATCCACCTCCATCTCAAATCGCCATCACAGAACCGTTCTTCCTATTGCATAGGAACTGCTCGCCACCATGAGCTTCCACTTCACCGGCGCAGGTCGTACACGGGCGCCCGTCACCCTCGGTGGCGCTTCCACTGTCGCTGCTGATCCAGCAGTGAGCGCACGAGCGCAACGTCTCGAACGTGAACAACAGCGACGCAAACAGCTCGCTTCAGTCAAAATCCAATCACAGACACGCCGCATCCTTCAGTCACGTCAGGTCAGAGCGCATTGGCAAACCCAATCATCCCAACTCTTGGATCAGATCGAACATAGCCTCGCAAGTGGGTCTGCTAGCGTTTCTTTGGACGACCTTTTCCTCGCCACTAGAGCGCTTCTTGTCAGTCTTGGTCCTTCGAAACGAACTTTGGATGCGTCGGATGCCGAATTGTATCTGCGCTGGATCAGGCTAGCCTCACGAGCTCTCGATGGCTCCCAGCTGGTCTTCCTTCCGTTCAAGCACGGGGCCAAAGAGTCCACCGGCAGATGGCTCTCCTTGCTGCGCTTAGCTTGCAAGCATTCACTCCGCTTTCTTAATTCCGCGGCTGCTTCTCGTGCGTCTCAGCAGTTGTTGACGTCACCACAAGCTACCCTGGACTTGGAGATCTTGGACTTCCTGGGTCTCCTTACTGGTGTCAACGCCCGTTCGCCTGCCAACTTGAGTCTACTCGACGGCAAGAATGGCACTTTGGCATCCTCGCTGCTCGCACTACTCCTTGATCTCGGCCTGCACCACACCCTACGTGTACACATCTTGTCCTTTGGCATTCAGCACAAGGCAAGTGCTTCCAGCCTTTCTCCAGCACTTTCGTTGAGTCTGTCGCCATTCCATGCGTTCAAGCCTATTTCCTCCACCTCCTCAGTTTCTGCCTCAGCTGTTAAGGGCGCTTCAATCAGCGATGCCATCGATATCGACGAACAGATGGACGCTTCTGGCGATACTGACTCGACCCGCGAAAGAGCAGTACACTCCTTTGCCGTTGAGGTGATGACCATTCCGGCTCTACGCAAGCGTTTGCCTATCAACGCCGTCACAGAACTTGCCAAAGAGCTTCCTTTCAACGAGCTGCTTGAATGGGTCACGTCGCATCAGCCGAAGCATCTAGATGCCTGCGTCGTGGATCGTGGCTCACCGGCCTCAGGGGGTACGGGTGAGGCTGAAGTCGCCCTATCACAGCCGTACTTGCTCTCGAACTTGCTGGCATTCGGATCACAACGTGTTGCTTTCTTCAAAGATGGCGCTAGTCTCGCCAAGTACCTCAACGCACTCACCAACGCCCAAGATTGGCTGCAAGGCTCTATCGTTGAACCATCTGCAGCTCCTGCAGGTGTCAAAGCTCTCGATGGCGTCGCAGCCAACAAACCGGCAGCAACTTCTTCTCTGTCGGAAGCTGCCGAGACATTTGAACGACTCCGCATATTGATATCGGATAAGCATATCGCCACAATCCTCGCTCTTTCGAATCGATACCCCACCTCAACACGTGCACCCCTGTTCGCCTTCATCTGTGCGACCTTGAGCGCATGGCCGCTCGACATTCGAGATCACGTACTTGACCGCCTCCTCTATTCTTCTGCAGCTGATTCACAGTCGCAGGCGATGACAAAGACGCAGCAGGCACGCCCGATCGGACCTTCCGGTACCACCCTCGTCCGAGAGTTCTGGCGAGGCTATGTGCGTGGCAGTGGTCTGGCACGCGCTCTTGCCTCGGCTCACGACAACATCAGGGCGAAGGAGATCCTCTCGACGCTTTCCGACAAAGGCACAAGCAAAGATTGGCCAGCGCTGATCTTGGTGCTCGAGATGTTCTCTAAAGTGCTGCTCACCCTCGGTGATGACGAGTTCTACTCAACGTTTGACGAATCAATCAATGGCCGCGGTGGACAAGCAAATCGTGGCTGGCTCTCCCGCGACGAGATCCTCAGCATTAGCGGTCTACTACGCAACGTCGCCTTTGCCATGTACTGGTTTGAAGGCAGGGCTCCTCTCGTCAATCTGAACAACGATGAATCTCAGGATGCCCACGAGCGTCGGCGCACACCTCGCGTGCCAGGTATGCGGATGACACTGCTGTCTCTCCGCACACTGGTCACCAAGTTGCTCAAGCAGCTCCACTCTCGAGACTCGAGGCACCGCTTTGCACCTGCTGACCACTGGCTCATGGTCAGCCACCTCGACCTGAACGACTTTATGCGCACCGTAGTGCTCGAGGAAGAGCAGCTCAGCAGCGAGCAGCAGCAGCAGGAGGAACAGTCTGAACTTACTGAGCAGAATGCTTCCGACATGACACATGCGCGGTCCTCCAATGGAGTCGTCGATGCGACGGACAATGAAGGCGGCGATATGGAGGAAGACGAGGACTCAGAAGAAGTGCCATCTCAGCCACAGCCCTTGCCTCGTCTCCAACAACTTCGCAGTCAGGGCGGTACGCGAGGACGCCACCTTACAGCGCTTAACCTGGCTTTTCTTTCGCCTCGCCTGGGTATCTTGAACAATGTGCCTTTCATGATTCCTTTCGACGTACGAGTGCAGATCTTTAGGCAATTCGTCAACATCGACGCGGTCAAGAATGGGATTTATCGAGACAGATGGCAGCCTCGTCGTGCGGTTCGTATTCGCAGAGAGCATGTTGCGCAGGATGGTTTTGTCAATTTGGCTCCACTTGGAGCGGAGATCAAAAAGCCGCTCGAGATCCAGTTCATTGACAAATTCGGCCAGGTCGAAGCTGGTATCGATGGTGGTGGATTGTTCAAGGAGTTCCTCACTGCGCTTGTGCGCGAGGCATTTGATACCAACAGAGGATTGTGGAGAGCCACAGATACACAGGAACTATACCCGAACCCGCATACGTATGCCACTTCGGGCGATCAGCTGGAGTGGTACTCTTTCTTGGGACGTGTCCTGGGCAAAGCGCTGTATGAAGGCATCCTCGTGGACGCCAAGTTCGCCGGCTTCTTCTTGTCCAAGATGCTTGGCAAGCAATCCTACCTGGACGATCTGGGATCCATCGATAGTCTCGACAAGGAGCTTTACAAGGGTCTCATCTCACTCAAGAATTATCAGGGCAACGTCGAGGACTTGTCCCTCAACTTCACCGTCACTGATGAAGAGTTCGGCGTCAGTATGACTCGCGAGCTTATACCCGGAGGCGCCAACATTCCAGTCACAAATCTCAATCGAATGGAGTACATCTACCGCATCTCACACTACCGTCTTTCCACCCAAATCCAACACCAGTGCAACGCCTTCTTCACGGGTCTTGCAGACATCATCAACCCGCGTTGGCTGCGCAACTTCAATCGCGAAGAACTTTCAGTGCTCATCAGTGGAACGGACGACCCTGTTGATATTGAAGATCTACGCAAGCACACCGTGTTGGGTGGCTATCACGAGCAGGATCTGACGGTGCAACACTTTTGGAAAGTGTTGGAGGACTTTGATCAGCCGATGAGGAAGGCTTTCCTCAAGTTTGTTACGAGTTCGCCCAATCCTCCGCTGTTAGGGTTTAGCCAGTTGAACCCGATGTTTGCGATTAGGAGGGCAGGAGATGATACGAGTAGGTTGCCGACAGCAAGCACTTGTGTCAATATGTTGAAGTTGCCGGATTATGCGGATGAAAAGACGTGTCGGGAGAAACTGAGGTATGCTATTCAGAGCGAGGCAGGTTTTGATCTTTCCTGAACAAGGAAGGGAGTTATATTCTTTTGTTCACCTTGTCATACTGTTCAATGCTGAAATGTGGTAGCACTGTGTTTGATTGACCTGACCTTTGTAATGTGTGCAGAGCGTTGCGAGGATGGCGGATACATGAGTACGAGAGTGATAGCGGGCGCGCCAAAGTCGCTCACGTAAAGAAGGGTCCGGGCTGCGGAGAAAGCACAGAAACTCGGCTTTCGGACAGAGGTGCTGCTGCAGATATTCCACATGCCTTTTTCTCAAAATGCTAAATCATTCCCTCTCTGTGACCTGATCCAGACCATCACCGTTGCAGCCAGTCTCCGACCTCAACCAAACCCGAAGAAGGAGCATCAATGGCATCAGCTAGTAGCAGCTCATACCGGCTAGCTGCTCGGCTTCATTTGAGGTCCCGAGCGCTTTTGTCGCAAGCCCAACCTCGAATTCTCTCCTCCACCGCTTGTTCAAGCACACCATTGTCCACAACTCGATATGCTAGCTCTTCGTCTTCTAGGCCCAAAAGGGAGGACAATGAAGATAAAGATGAATGGTCGCGTCATCGCGCACAGTACAACTACGATCCTTTCACCCTCCATCCTGAGGAGAAACACTATACTTATCCTTTAGTAACTGCCGATGATCTTGCTGCTCGAAGGTCTTCTTCTGTCAAAATCTCGAGTGGTCCAGGTGGAAGACCGCGGGAAGTTCGGATGCTGGCAAGAGACTTTATTCACGACAGTCTGTATAATCCCGAGTACGGATACTTCACTAAACAAGCTGTTTTGCTTCCGGATCCTTCAACCTCATCCACCACCACCACATCAGAAGAGGGCAAGACAGAGGAGAATATGAGAGAAGTAGCAGGTCAACTCTACACCCAAGAGATGGGTCTATTACGTCCAGCCAATCCCGGTTTCGATTTCAACTCGATCAAAAACGAAAGCGAATTCATGCGTCTTGTCGAAGAACGATATCAAATGTTCGAAGAACAGATCTCCATCCTCGTTCAAGACCACGCCAACGCTAACAAGAAGGAGCAGGAGTTCCAAGAATCTCTCCAAAAGGAACGCCGTGAACGCTTAGCTCAACGGAAGAAGCAGGAACAGGCAAAAGGCAAAGTGGAAAAGGTAGCCGAATATTCAGCAGCAGGACTAGAAGCTGCACAGAGGAAAGGTCGTGCTATGGCTAGATCAGGAGAAGGTGTACAGGAAAGTGATGTTCAATCGATGGCTGCAAAGCAGGTTTGGCATACACCTACACAGATTTTCCAGCCGTACTATGCTCATGCCTTGGCGAGGTATTTGGTTGCAGAGTACAAGTTGCATAACTATCCGTATGATGATTTGGTGATTTACGAGCTAGGTGCTGGTTCAGGTGCATTAGCTAGGGGGATTTTGGATTATCTGCAAGAAAACGAACCGGAAGTGTATACTAGAACGAGGTATAGGATCATTGAAATTAGTCCAAGGTTGGCGGAGGAACAACGTAGGAAGCTCTCACCGCATCTGGGCAAGGTTTCTGTTGAGAACCGGGATGTTTTAGCATGGGATGGAGGAGTAGTACAAGAGCCTTGTTTTGTTATTGCACTCGAAGTGTTCGATAACCTTGCTCACGATGTGGTTAGGTTTGGAACGGAAGATATGAAACCGTATCAAGCTGTTGTATCAATCGATGATACCGGTGATATGCATGAACTGTTCGAACCTCTTCAAGACCCCATCATTCGTAGATATCTCGACATTATTGGTTCTCGAACCCTACCCTATGCTTCGCTCGGGAATTCGTGGACACGGTTTCTACCAGATGGAGTTCGTAGTGTTGTCGCTAAACACGCTCCCTTCTTCCCCAACCTTACGGATCCCGTTTTCATCCCCACAAATGCATTGCGTTTGATCGAGAAACTAAAAACTCACTTTCCATCCCATCGTATCATCATGTCCGATTTCGACTCCCTCCCAGACTCTCTCACCGGCATAAACGCCCCCGTAGTCCAAACTCGTTACAAAGGAACAATGATCCCCGTTACAACCTACCTAGTCCTACAAGGCTTCTTCGACATTTTCTTCCCCACCAACTTCAACCATCTGAAAAAAACCTACAAAGCAGTACTCAACAAATCCAACCCATCCTCACCAGCCGGCGGAGAATTCTTCAACTCCCACTTTCACCCTACTTCAGCAGGCGCAAGTGGAAGAGAGCGGAATCTCAAGGTGTATACTCATGCAGAGTTCTTACAAAGATATGCAGAGACGGAAAAATTGCAACTCAGGGATGGAAGTAATCCTCTCTTGAGTTGGTATGCTAATGCTAGCTGGTTCCTGTCCTAACCTTGCACCTTTCGTATTTGTTGCTGGAATAGAGAATACAAATGGGGGAACTTCTTATTGAAACGTCAGTCTGTGATGCTGCGTGCTTGGTGTGAACATGTTTGCTTTTTGATAATGAAATGTTCGTTACAAGTCACCTACAACAACGTCAGTGATGGAAAGAGGTCTCAACACCTCTCACTTATCCTCCCTCTCCTCCGCCGCACTGTTCGGTAACTCCTGAACATACTCTTCCCTCCCCCTACTCCTCCACAACTCCTCCCTCTCCTTCACCAACTCCTCCGCCCACCTCCTAATCCTCGGATGACCAATATGCGGCACACTTCCCTCCCAGAAACCTTGCAAATCATCAATCCCGTACCTCCTCTCATACTCCACTGCCTGCAAACCCAACTCAAACCGATCCAAATCCTTCACCAACTTACTCTCCTTCGTCTCCCGCTCTTCATACTCCTCCCACAACGCTTCTATCCTCAAGCCTGCAGCCGAACTACCCAACAAATCATGTACAAAGTACTGAATCGCCTCCTTCTCCCTCCTCATCTTTTCATGCTTATTCACTCCATCCAAAGGCGTCAGATCTCCAACCTCCGCTTCGGCCAGATCATGCACAACAGCAAGCTGGACACATCTACCCAAATCCACATCCACCTCAGCCGGACAAAGCAAAGAGAGGATTGCCATCCGATACATATGATCAGCAATACTCTCCGGTGCAGGAACACGATGATGCAACCATCCCGTACGTTTGTTGGTTTTGAGTTGCTCAACAACGTGCATGAACTTGAGAACTTTGCTCCAACCTTCGTCTGTTTCGGGTTCTTCGCCTTGTTCGTGAAGCTGGAAAGAAGCGTCGGCAGGGACTTTGAACATCTTTAGTGGTCGAGGGGCTTGAGCGGGATCGCTTTCGAGGACGGTACTGGCAGATGTAGGGGGTGGTGGGGCGACGTAAGGTGGTCGAGGCGAGCGACGGCCGATGCTGGTTGGTGTGGCTGTGCCGGAGTTCGGAAGAGACGGTCCCACGGATGCGTCTCGTGTAGCGTGCTCGCTGCTGCGCGTGACGGTAGACTTGCTGGAGGTGGTGATCGAGGGAAGACCAAGCCCAGCAGCCATGGCAGGCACCGACGATGCTGCTGCAGCAGGAGCCAAAGTTGATTTTGGAGTCTCTGATCCAGCTGCAGCGCCCGCAGTTGCCGCTGTCGCACCAGGCATGTGGAAACCACGAGTGATGACACTTCCAGGCAAAGCACCTTTCATGTCAGCCTCCTTGGCCGGCGCAGAAGCAGGAATGTCTCGATCGATAGGTTGAGCCGCTGAAGCACCCGCATTCGCACCCGCACTAACACTAGCTGGTGTATCATCAGCATCAACAATCGTCTCGAGCTTCTTCTGCGGTTCAGGTTCAAAGATGCTCTTCCTCAGAGCCTTGCGCAGGGATGGAACCATCATCTTCTCCTTGTACGGCAGAGAGGTTTTAGGCTCTGTTTCGAATCCACTCGTATCATCCTTGAAAGATCCGTAGCCCCACGTTCTCTTTCCAATATCCACCCCACCTGCCGAAGCAATGGGAACCGCAGCCGCTGTTCGAGCTGCCAAATGCCTGTCGAAAGCGGAAAAGGCGTTGGTGGTGGAAGTCGAGTAGTCAGGATCGATCATGGTAGCCTCTCGCAGAGGTCGTGGTCCGATACCACTGCCAGCTGCAATGTACTGTGTGGGAGGAGCCACAGCCATCGGTGTAGAGCGAGACTTTTCTTTGTCTTCAGCACCGCCTGTCGCGCTTGGTGAGCCAGTGGCTACCGTATCGCCGGAACCAACTTTTCGCTTCCAAAGGTCCCACTTGAGATTGTCTTCGTCATTGAGCTTGTATTTGTTCTTACCAGCTCGGCGAGCTTTGGCTTCTTTAGGTGACCAGAGCGAGCGATGCGAAGGTGCGTTGGGAGCAAGCAGGCCCGAAAGTCGCACCTCGGTGTCAGCATCCTCCTTAGACATGTTGCTGATACGAGTGCGCGATGACGACCTCTGGTGACGAGCGTTGCCGGAGCTACTGCCTGCGATCTGTCCTGATGCAGTGTCTGCCGCCTCGGCACCTTGTCGGCTTTGAGCCGAAGTGCTACCGGGCAACTGCACGCTCATGCGGCGCGAAGAGCTGCGCAGTGAGCCAACAACGAATGGCTCGGACTCAACGTCAAGGTCTCTACTTGAGACGGACGGTGGGGGAACCACCACTCGACCATCCATCCTGAGCGAAGCAGGATCGAAGCCGGCATCGTCAGCTCGAGCTCGAGCCATCGAAGACGCGAGCGTATGCATCGCACTGTGACTGGCAGCCAGTGCACTGAAAGAAGCTGCGCCAAAACCGGGGGGCACTGCATCTTCATCATCACTTGAAGAGCTGCGGAAGTCATCTGAAAGAGAGCCTGAGCTTGGCCCACGTCGGCTGGCCTTCTGCTCGTCCGCCTCGTCCTCAAAGCCTGGCAGTGCATCGTCTGCCTGACCCCTCGGTCGACCGGAAGCACCGGTTCTCAAGCCCGACTGTGACATTTCTATCTTGTGTCGGTCGTGCTCCTCAGGCGATGCCTGCGATTCGTCTGCGTTGACATCGTCTTCGGCATCGGCATCTTCTGTCTCCTCGTCGATCTCGAACACAGCGTCTGCTGCCTCATCAACGAGGGGTTGTCTAACATCATTGATTCGCGCAGAGCTCGATCCTCCATTCGTTCGCTGAATAGCAGAGTCGCCCTCGTCATCGTCATCGTCGCCGTCCTCGTCGTAGTCATCGGACGCGACTTTGTGATCGACACGGTCCTCGGTCTCAGCGAAGGCAACCTTCTTGTCAGCCTTGCGAGAGCTTGGGCTATCCGATCCGCGACCCTTGGCGGCGGTAGATTGGTCAGAAGAGGCAGCCGATGTGCGGCCGCGGCCACCAGCTTTCCCTGCCTCACCACTGGCTGCGGTGTTACGCGTGGCAGGCTTGAGGGGCTCGGCAGTGGAAGGTGGCGGATCTCGAGGACGAAGCGTCACCTGCGCCGATGGCTCAGCAACAGATTGAGGGGAAATGAGCTTGCCGCCGACAGATGGCGTATTCTCGTCCGCATCGCGACCGTCGTCCACATAGGCAAGTGCTGGTCGTTTGGTCAGCAACGAAGAAGACATGGCAGAAGCAGGGTTGAAGGTGCCAGATCGTGCAACGCGGCCGCGAGCGCCTTCCTCGCGTACCTCAGATAGAGCTGTTCTCCCAGAGTGACCTGAATGCTGCACCTGCTGCTGTTGCTGCTGTTGCTTCTGCTCTTCAGTCTGGGCAACACGGGGCTCTCGAGGCTCTCGCGAAGATGATCCGCCACGTTGACGAGAGGGTTGACGGCCCCGGCCCCTGCTGTCCATTTCAGCCTCGTGTTCTGCATTGCCACTGCTCTCCCTAGTCCTCGACCTCTCCTGTGTCCCTCGCGAAGCACCGGCTTGGGCGAGCCATGCTTCCTCTTCCGAATCTGCGATTGAGTTGGCAGCAGAAGTTGCATTGGAGTTCGCGGCGGAAGGTAGAGCCGAATGATCACCCTGCGGATAGCGCTCTCGCAGTCGACGCTTCTCGGCCCAGTCCTGCATTTGAGTGGGCAACTCGCGACCACGCAAAGCGAAAGATGCACTCAACCCACCGAGAGACGAAGGTATTGTAGCTTGAGCGCCGCCGTTTGAAACTGAAGCGCTGCCGTGACCAGTGGAAGGAGCATAGGTGGGACGACGCTCGAAAGCGGAGGGCGGCAGATCCGAGAATTCGTCATGAAGGCTGTCGCGCCTGCCGCTGCTTGATACACTGCTCTGTGCCGTGCGGATGTCACGCGGTGCAGCTGAGTTAACCGATCGAGCCCTCGTAGCCGATGCACTGTCCTGCGGAGTGGGCGTGGTGGCGTTTTGCCTTACGCTGGCAAGATTGTCGGCTTGTTGTGAAACACGCAATGATTGCTGCTGCTGCTGCTGCTGCTGCTGCTGATGCTGTTGCTGTTGCTGTTGCTGTTGTTGTTGTTGTTGGTTCTGCTCCTTGAGGGCCTTCTCGATCAAAGATGCCGTAGATCCATTCGTGGTGGTGGCTTTGTTCTGCTTGGGCGTTTTGGTGACAGCTAGCAACGACTCCGCCTCCTCTTTGAGACGCTTCTCTAGTAGCTCCATCTCGCGTCGCTTTTGGCGAACAAGCTCAAAGACCTCCGCTTCAGCTTTCGAGCGCATGTCTTTGAGCCTCTCGATGGCAACAGAATCGAGCTGAGATGCTAATGGGTTTGTAGCGAAGAGAGGATTGGACACAGATGTGTTTGACGTAGGAGCTGGGGACGATGTGACGCCGGGAGATGGTGGAGCGACAGAGGTGCCGGACGAAGGTGGTGCGCCGACGCGGGGCGAGCTAGGAGGGGAAGTGATGAGGTGTTGGGGAACAGCAGGGAGCGCGTAAGCAATGTTGCTAGCGCCAGAAGCGTAGCTTGAGCGGCGGTTGCCGGTGCCAGCAGCTGGGCGTGTGGGAGTCGCATCTCGAGCACTGTCGTAAGCAGGTGCACTAACTCTGTCTCGAGATACCTCTTGAGGCGAAGCTGCTCTACCTCGGGGTATCAGGATGTTGAAAGCGGGCGAAAATGCATCGCTGCCTGCGACGTTCGAAGCTTGTTCAGGACTCAAGGCGTCCGGAAGAATCCAGACCTTGCGATCCAAGGGTCGAACAAGCGGCTCGCTAGAGCGCGTGATATTCGCGTCTGCCTTGGCTGTCGGCTCCCGAGAAGGCGAGCGGTAGTGCTTGACTGAGGTTGGACTGACTGGACCTCCTACCTCTCGAAGGGCTTCGGTGGATCCACGAGCTGTGTTGGAGGAAGAAGTGTTGAAGCCCAGCGATCGAGCGGGTCCTGGTGGAGCGGGTTTACTGGCAGCGTAAACGACGGTGTCGCAGTTCAAGCACTTGGCGCAGGCAATGTTGGTGTTCTCTGCCAAGTTGACCGTTTCACGAGAAGTGAGTGAAGGGAACTGAACCTGAATTGCACTGTCGGAGGATAGCTCGGCAAGCCATGGTGATCGATTGCCTGCGCTGGATGATGATGGTGTGGAGCTTGGTGCTAGGGACAGTCGTACATTCAGGCAAGGACAGGTCCACTCTCGTATCGAGGAGGGACCTGGTGCCGGAGCGGCAGACAAGCCTGAGCCGGTGTTAGCCATGAAGTCATCCGACTGAATCGGTGCAAAGGAGGACGACATGGCCGCAGCCGCTCTTAAGTCGATGTCACTATCCTTTTCCTGCTGCGTGTAGAGCTGCTGCGATGGCTGCTGGGATTCACGCTGACTTGGCGATGAAAGTCAGGGCAATGGCGGCCTGAAGTGCAGCGAAGCGTACAGGTGGTGATGGTGGAAGGAAGATGTAATGGCAGTGTCGTTGCTTTCGACCGTCAAGGAGAGGCTGAGCTTTGGCGACGACGAATCAGAAACGGAGTTGAAATGAGAGAAATGGGAGAATGTGAAATGAGGAGCGTGCGTTCCCGGAAAAAAAGGAATTGACATTTGTGTGGCTCAGGAGGGACGGTGCTCTCTGTTCGCGCGTGTTGTTAACTGTTGTATCGTGTTGTGTTGTGTTGGTTACGAGAGCTAACCGCTCGTGTGGCTCTGACTCGGATTCGCTCAACCGGCATCCCCACACATCTCACGCGAGCATCGCGTATAATCGACCCCTCACTCACATCAGTGACTACGCTCATATCGCATTCCCACAGACAAGTGCAAGATTGACTGAAAGTGAATTGATCCCCAATGGATCCTAATTGGTATATTAGAGAGTTGCTATCAAATGGTAATAAGGGTGACGTGACAAAGGTGACATGCGTAGAGATGCGTTATCGTGATATCGTAAAAGTACAGAGTAAGTGTGAGAAAGATTATGAGGAAGGGTTCTACGTTCATCAATCCTTTTCATTGTGAGTATGGAAAAGCAAGGAACAAGACCATCACCAGCCTTTGTGGTGGAAGGAGCCCCACTCCTCGGAGTATCGCTTAGGCTTGGGCTCACCACCATTCCTGTGGTCGGCAGCTGAGGCGCCGGTACTGGTTAGCGGTCGCAGAGCGTTGCCATTGAGAACATTGTCTCGGCGATGACCTGCGGGATGCGCTTGTGGCTGGTTCATCGGAGTCATGGGAGCACCAATGCCCATCATCCTAGAACGGCTCTGGCGCTCCCAGAGCAAGTTCTGGCGGAGCGACTCTGAGAGCTCATCGCGGAGCATGTTGCGTCGCGTGGTACGAGGAGTCTGGGGCGCTGCTGCTTCTGGCAAGTTCAGAGAAGATCGAGGTCGTGAAATCGAGACTGGGCCGTGCATGCCAGTGCCACTCTGTTGTTGAGAAGAGCTATGAGCATGAGGGAGACCCTCGCTGTTGGAACGAGAACCGGAGCCGAGCGCATCACGCTGCGTACGCGAAGGCTGTTGGTCCGAGTGACGTGTGGCGAGCGAAGGAGCCGACTGACGGTGCTGGCTGTTGGTCAGATTGGTCACAGAGGCTCGCGAAGGGATGGCAAAGTCCCTGTCATCGGGACTCACCTCGAGTCGCAAAGAGCGAGAAGAAGCTTCGCGGTCAAGGTGCACATCAGCTTCAGACATGTGTCGTCGCGGGTGCGCCTGGGCGTGCTGCTGATGCTCTGAGACACCACTTGAGGTCGAGTTGCGCTTTGAGTGTGCCTTCATGTTGGTCAAGGCATGCAGGCGGGCAAGCGCCATACTTCCCGGTCGACCAAATGAGGCGTTGGCAACAGGCGAATCCGGGCTGCTGGCACTGCCATCAGAGTGATGACTGCCGTTGTTCTCGCCATGATGCTGATGGTGGTACTCCTCTTKCCTTGCCTTGCCAGCAGTGGAAGAGCGAGTGATGTGCGTGTCTAGCAACGGCAGAGCAACGGCGCTCTTGCTTGTCTTGAGGCCAGCCAGGCCAGCCAGGCCAGCATCTCGCAGCGATCGGGGTGCCTGACTTGTGCTGTCGGTGCTGTCGCGGTGTGCACGTTGGCGACGTGTGGTAGGAGGCGACCTCGCGGCAGAGGACATGGAAGGCTTGCTCCTCAGATCAGCCGCGGATGCGTGTGGGCGACCAGCAAGCTGACCAGGAGGGGAGTGCTGCTCGTCTGGGTGGAACAGCGAGCTGAGCAAGCCACGTACAGGCTGTGCGGGAGGGCTGGGTCCGTTTGAAGTGATTTCGTGAGGAGCCAGAAGTCGCACGTCGGCAGCCGATTTGGAACGAATGGGCTGCTTCTGGAACATGCTTCTGTGACGCTCCTCTTCCTCGCGTTTTCGTCGCTCAGCCTCAGCTGCCTGACGTGCTCGACGCTCCTGCTCCTCGGCTTCGCTGTCGCTAGCCCACTCATCGTCTTCGTCGCCATTGCCCTCAATTTCAACAATTTCGTCGACATCCTTGCTCTGCTTGTGAGCGGCGCTTGCCTTGGTTGCGGCTTCCTTTGCAGGGGCAGAAGCTTGCGTGGGCTGGGTGTGCTCTGCATCGTCGCTCTCGTCCTCGTACTCCTCCGAGTCGGTCTCGTCACAGCCCATGGTGAACTTGACTGGCGCTTTCTTGGCGGCAGGCGCAGGCGCTTTTGAAGCTTGCTCCTCGCAGGGAACTGGCTTTCTGGGCACAGCGTGAGTCTGAGCGGGTTCGGGTGCAGCTCGTGTCATGGCAAGGCCCGAGAGTAGGTTGTGCCGAGGAGCATGGCGAGTGGGAGCAGCAGCGATCCTGTCCGAGCTCTTGCTGTGCTTGGCGCCACGGTGAAGGCCGGTCGAAGACTTGGAACGGTGACCAGCGTGCAAGCCGCCGGCCGACGGTCTCGTCCTGATCTTGGCATCACTTGTTCGACGCACACCAGCACCGTGAGCTGCAGAGCGCTGCGAAGTCTGAGTCGAGGTACTTGAAGCCGATTCAGAGCGAGTCATGCCGATAGAAGCACGAACTTCGTGAGTATCGCCGGTGGTCTCTTGCGCCTGAGGTGCAGCCTGTGCCTTTTGCTTGAAGACGGAAGCGGCAGGTGTTGGCTCAGGAAGACCTTGAGGAGGTGGCATAACCTGCTCCGTTGCAGCCGAAGCTGGTGCCGTGACTTCGTCCTTGCCCTTAGTGTCCTGCTCTGCGCGCTCGGTTGCGGCTTCTGCGACGCTTACCTTGTTGACCGCGTCGGAAAGCATAGTCTGCGAGCCCCGCCTGGAGATGGCTCCGACAGTGGGAGCCAATGCGATAGGGATCTTTGTGGGCGAAAGTGGACCACACGTCTCGGGCGCATCGCAGTGATCTTCGGAATCGTTTCGTCGCATTGTCTTTGGGGAGCAAGCAGAGGGTTCAAGCGCGTTGCGAAGCTGAGATGCCAGGGCTGCTTGCGAGATGCTGGAGCTCTTGATTGGGCTGAGTTCAGCGGGAGCACTGTTGCGCGCCGAGTCATCAGCATTGTCAGTGTAGCGGCCACGAGGTGCATCGAGCGCGCCGGTGCTTGAACCCATGTGAGCGTCGAGATGAGGCATGCTGCCTTGCTTGCCACGGAGGGAAGCAAAGTTGTCAGCACGGCTGGTCAAGACCAGATTTTCGAGCGCTGCTTGGAAGCTGAGAGGACGTCGACGCGATGCACCTTCTTGGTTTCGCTGCTTAACGCGAGCCTTGCTGCCGAACGCAGAAGAGGACGAAATGCCGCGCTTGCGCCTGAGACTGTCAGCATCGAGGTCAGTGACGTTGGTGCGTCGTGAGGCCGAAGTCATAGTACGGCTGGTTCGCTCTGCAACAGAGTCTGCAGCTCTCTGCGATTGGCCGGCACGCTGAGAGGAGGAGGCTGGAGTTGAAGGCCTGCTGCGTTCTGATCTCACTCGCCTCTTGACGGGGCTTGATTTTGGCGCAGATGGAGCAGCAGTAATTGCTGCTGACATTGGTGCGGCGCCAGTCTCGCTGTCTGTGGAGTATTCAGATTCGTTGCCATCTTCGGGATCCGAAAGCGCGCTACCAGAACGAATGGCTGCAGATGCTGAGAGGCGTACGGGCTTGTAGCTACCGGTGATGCTATTGGCACGGCTGATCAAGGGCGTATCAAGTGGTGTAAAATCTGTGAGGTCGGAAAGCGAAGTATCTGGTGGTAGAATGTGAGCTTCGCGGAACCACAAACGCCATGAGAGGTTTTCGAGACGTCGTCCAGACTCGAGAGATTCCTTGCATTTGGTAAAGACGTTCCAAAGGTTGGCGAGTTGGTCGAGATTGAGGTCATTGAGCTTAAGGACATTGTCCATGGACAGAGCCAAGACAGGGTCTGGGAGTGAGGAGGGCATGCTGTCCAGATTATGCGGCGATGAAGCCGGCAAGGATGGGATGAGGGTCCGAGTAGAAGAACAAGGTGAACAAATGCTGGGTTGTGCACTTGGGTGCATATTACAGCGTCTGCTGCGCCATTCCTAGGACAAAAGGAGGTGTTGGTGTGTTGGCTCTGAAAGACAGAAAAAGACAGGTGCGTGAAAGATGGAAGTCGGCTAATGTGTGATGGCACCTATGTATCTGATCAGCGTAGGGCGTGGTAAGTCAGAAAACTGTTCGCAGAAGCAATTGAGCTTGTGATGTGATCGGATGGGCCGAGAGAAAGCCGTTAAACAAGAGGCGGGAAGAGATTTCAATGTCTGGCAACGCTGGGTTCAGCAGCTGCAACGATGTGGTTTCTACTGCAATTGGTGAAAAGTGTTGGTGATGATGTTGATGATGATGATAGTTGTGACGGAACGTGATAATGAGGGTCAAGCAAAGCTTAATGATCTGGAATGCGGGGGAGGAGAGGATAGAAGGGAGAGGATGTGTAGAGGGGGGAGCACCAAGAGGGTTACCGTCGAGGAGGATTGACCGGTTCAGGACCGGCGCGTGCCAGAGGATTGACTGAAAGTGACTGCGGAGAGAGTAAGATTTGCGGATTGTGTGAGGTAAGTTACAGTTCAGAGAGAAAAGGGTCGTGGTCGGACAAGCCGACGCGGATCAGAGAGAGCCACGCTCCATTCAAGCTGCTTGGTTTTTTTCACACTCTCGCCGCCTGCCCGCTGAGCCAAAAGAGGAAAAATTTCAGGAAAGGGAAAAGGAAAGAAAAGAAAAGCTGATTTTCGGCTCTTGTCACGCCGCAAATCGCGATGGCCCGGCTTCTGCTAGAGCGTGAGAGCCTGAGAGCGTGACAATCGCACTTGACCGGCTCAACTTTGATCTAGTTACGAACCAGCGCCAACGCGTGGGCGCGTGGGGGATGATTTCATGTTTTCAATACATTATTTTACTGAAAAAAGAAACACTCGTCTTTCAAAAAAAATCTCGGAGATGAAGACGGTCAACTCGCCTCCGCTCAGGTCTCTCACCTATTCTTACAGCCAGTCGGAATAGAGCGGCAGCAATGCGGAAAGAGACCGAACAACCGCATCCAACCCGGCTGCTGCGACTGACCTTGTGGAACTATAGCGTCTACGCTTCACCTTTGCCTTGTTTTGCCCATCGTATAGGTGTATTTCTTTTCACGACATCAGCATGCGTTTACTGGCCTCGCCTCATCTGTTGCATTCCTACAGATGTGGGAGGGTGGCATCGTGTGGGAGGAGTCAATGACAAGAAAAGAAAAGGGCAAAAAAGAAAATTACTGGAAAAAGGAAAGAGCGAAAAATGATGCTGCTCGCTCCCGATTGAGCCGCGGCCGCTCTGCGATACTGCAAAGAAGGATGTTACGAGCCAAGAGAATTGCCGGTCAAAGCCTGTCTCAAGTCTCGGACATCTTGCCCATTCAATGGTAAATCCAGCTTACGTTCGGCAAGCAGGCAGGTGTGGCGTTGCCTGGCTTCCTTTGTCGGTCAAGCAAATAAAGGTGATCTCAGAGACCCTGAAAGACCGAATCTTCAACGAGCGACCGACGGCCCGACCAACAGCGATACAGTACAGACCTTTTAGCATGGGTTTCTCTCATTACTATTGTATTTCTCTAGCTCTGGATGTCTCCGCTTTGCTCCCGCTCAGCCTTGATGAACGTCGTCGATGTTCAACTGAGCTTCGGGATCGTTTCGTGGGGTAATCATACAGTACAGTACAGTCTAGTTTCAGTGAAACGAACGCGAAATCTCCGTGCAAGGTAACGACGACAGAATGATCAAACTCCACCGTCTTGGAACGTTGTTCTTTACCGGGTAGTTGGCAACACAAGTGAGTCGCGAGTGCTGTAAAACGGCAGAAAGTAGGCAAAAGTTACATGCGTCTACCATTGCGTGGCAGCATCGTACAGCATGCCGGAGGCAGTGTCCTCTTCGGAACGGTCTTGCATGCGCAGCTTACGCCTACACTTCTTGTTTTGGTTTGCTTGATTTGAGGACGTTTGGTGGTAAAACCGCGACAATGTTGAACGGCACGTCTCACTTGCGTGGTAAAGTGGGCAATTGAGCAGTGTAGCGCCTCTGTCGGTGCTCGCTCGGCGCTCGGTGCTCGGTGCTCGATAACGATGAAATGGCCAGTTTTATTCGTCCCCGCGCTTTTCTAACACGTTCCTGAATCTGGCGCAAAATCCCACTTCATCCCACACCATCCGAATTACGGTAGGCTTTTTCTCTGTAGCATGAACGCCGGTGGTCGGACTTCAAGCCTCTTTCCACCGTGTTCATCTGCGAAAGGCGGGGAAGTCGTATCAAAGAGCGATGATTAGGAAAGTAGGTTAGCGGTCTTGTGACACACTGCCGGGGAGCGCAGTCACAATTGTCGTGGTCTCAAAAGAACCAAGACATTGGCACGCTAGAGCCAAGCCCCGCCACCTGACCGTGCCAATTTGAGTCGGATCGCATCGATCCTTTTGCCCCGCAAAAAAGTATCGGAAACAGCCGTCTCTCGCTCGCTGTATTCTACAGTTTACCAAACAGGCAGTTGACTGCTTGAGCGTGTTTGAGGAAGGCCGCCTTCAATGTGTCCGTAGATGCTGCAACGCGCAGTACGACCCGAGATGTATGACACGACAGGTCGCGGGTCATTGGGGAGGAGGAATGCTGAAGCTGTCTTGGATCAAGCTCACCGGTAATATCGCAGATCAATCTGGAGCGACTGAACCTACTGTACTGTACAGTACAGTACTGTATCTGTGGAAGATCTGAGGTAAACGTGTCGGCGGGCCACAGCATGAGCAAAAAAGAGTAACCTCAAGGTGTCACATCAAGCGAGTAGGCGGTGACGCGTTGCAGAGGCCGGCGATGACGTGAAATGGAGCTAAATGCGTGTAACTGGCTCGCTTGCCCATTCCGATGTCCATCATCGTCAGGGTCTGGTCACGCTCTCGAATGCGTGGTAGCCTGTTTGGAGAGAATCCAATGCAACGACTTCCTGCAGCACCCAGAGCATGAACATTCCGTTCAACGCAATGCAGCACGATGCAAGGCTTTTGATGTTGGAAAGACCGGTTGGCTTTGATTGTTCAAGTGACACACCCACACACGCAATCGTCCGCCTCTCGCGGGAGATGGCCACCGAGCCGCAAGATGGAAACAGCCGCGGTCTACCGAAATGGTTCGGTTCTTTCAACTTTTTCCGCACTTTTTTGCAGCTCCCGCGCCACTTCCCCGCATCCCACGGTCAATTTTTCAGCCGATTTCGGGATACTCACGACATAGTTACTGTGTATTTTGTCTTTTTCTCGCCTGTCTCACGCTCAATCTTTCACGCTTCCGCAATCTGCCGAAGATAATCCTGTGACTTCCTTGACCATCGGCTACGAACAGAGACTTTGGTCCGGTACTGATTGGGTCCACGCCATCGGACAAATGCTGAAAGGTCACTGAGTTTCTGATCTAGAGCAAGTTGTCGTCATATCATAATCAGATGCGATTCGACTTGGCAGGATGCTTTGAAAGCACGTTCCAGTCTTGATGCAAAAGGCCGGTGGTCAAGAGCGTGAGAAAGAGGAAGCGGTTCCATGATGTTTCCCTTTGCAAGGGATGTTTCGTAGCCTACACGCAAGTATCAAAAGGTTTCATCCATTGTGAGGGTGTGATGCAATGTCAAGTCAAGTGTGGGGTGGGCTGCAAGCCATACTCAATCTCCACGACTTGTGCAGATAGGAAGGCATGTTGACCTGACTCTGCAATCAAAAAACTCGCGCTTCCTTCCTGCGAACATCTTCCCCTTTTCCTTTGTCTTTGAAGTCCAGTTCAGGTCCCATGACAAGGTCACAGGGTTCACAAAGAAATGCGGAGAAAAAGTCTATAAGTCAATAGACGACCCTGTTCCAAGCAACACCGAGCACTCGATCGCCACGACTACCGCAACAAAAGGTCTCCTCATCACCGATGCGAAAGCTACATCGAGACTTGTTCGAGAACCATGGTGTGAAGGTGACCGAATGTCGAGCGAAATCATCCCGACAGAACATGTTCATCCACTTCCATTGAATGAACTTTCGTCGTGTCTGAATCCATCCACGTCGTGACAAAGGTCCTGAGACACACATAATGGTGCAACTGAAGTCTTTTGAGATTGCCTCACCCTTCAGGCCAGTTCTAGGAAAGCCCCTTTGCTGTAATGACCATTGTGACGTCGCTGTTCTTCAATGACGATAAGGATCTCAAAGTGTGGGGAAGAGCCGGGAATCTGGTCTAACTCGCACAAATGCGGAAATCTCAAACGTGGACATGCCCGATCTGACAGAATCGGAGACAGCTCTCCCATTCACAATCGCGATCCATTGCTCGGTCCGAAAAATATGCGGAAAAGGCGGAAAGTGTTCGAGTCGACGTCAAACTCGGCGTCGACACGGCAATCAACCACAACAAAGACAGAGTGCGCCCACACCGACCTCGAAGGATGTCCAACCCCACGGCGAACTTCACCTTCTTGCTCTGTGTCGTGGCAGAATCACGCATGCATGCCGCACCAGAGGCTGTTGCGCACGGTGTTCCGAGGAACAGAAGGTCGGACTGACGACAAGCTACACTCTACTGAATCCAAACGGTTGATAGTGTCGGGCGAACTCATTGCGCAAAGAAGATCAGTTCAGGCCTGAGCAGCATCTCTAAAGGCACAGAACATTGAACGACTTCCTACTTTCTCCTTCCGTCTTGACCATCATCGCATTCGATTGCAGAATTGCTTCAAGCTTCGCAACCGCTTTACCGCATTGATTATGTCGCAGTATCCATCCGCCGCACCTGGTCAAAAGACCTTCAAGCTCAACACGGGCGCCGAGATCCCCGTTGTTGGGTTGGGAACTTGGCAGTCACCACCCGGCGAGGTCGCCAAGGCTGTCGAAAGCGCTATCAAGAGCGGCTACCGTCATATCGGTAAGTGATTTTGGTGTTTCTGCGTTCTGCCCGAAAGGACCTAGGGACGTGCTCACTGACTTTACTCTCACTCGCAATGCATCAACTCTTTATGTTCTATCATCGTCTACACGAACCTTGTCCACCTGCAGACGCAGCCTGGATCTATGGCAATGAGGAGGAAGTCGGTCAGGGTATCAAGGCCGCCGGCGTTCCACGATCTGAGCTCTTCATTACGACCAAGGTTTGGTGCACTTACCACCGTCAGCCCGAAGCATGCCTCGACGAGTCGCTTCAAAGGCTCGGTTTGGACTACGTTGACTTGCTTTTGATCCACTGGCCCGTTCCATTGATCAAGCGAGGTGACGAAAAGATCCCTCTGAACGAGGACGGCTCTCGTGCCATCGACCGCGAATGGTCTCCTGAACAGACCTGGGAGCTGATGGAAAAGATCCCTGCTACCGGCAAAGCGAAGGCCATCGGTGTCTCGAACTGGAGCGTCCCTTACTTGGAGAAGTTGCTGGCCAAGGCAAAGATCGTGCCTGCCGCCAACCAGGTTGAGCTGCACCCCTTCCTTCCTCAGCACGACTTGGTCAAGTTCTGCCAGAGCAAAGGTATCCTGATGCAAGCCTATTCTCCTCTCGGCTCTTCCGGCGGACCTGTTCTGCAGGATGAGTTGGTTCAGTCGATCGCCAAGGCTCACGGTGCCGACCCTGCCCAGGTGGTCATCTCCTGGGCCACACAGAGGGGTGTCGTCGCCTTGCCAAAAAGCGTCACACCAAGCCGAATTGAGACCAACGGCAAGCTCATTACGCTCAGCGACGAAGAGATGCTCAAGCTCAACGAGCTTCACAAGCAGGACGGAAAGGCTGTCCGACTCGTCAAGCCCAACGTAAGTCTCGCCTTTGCTTTTCATCCGAACGCTCCCCCAGATCCCTCGATCACCGCAGTAGCATCACACTAACCTCACATCTCTTTTCCAATCTTTACTGTTTTGCGATCACAGTGGGGCGTCGATCTCGGATGGTAAGCGCCTAGCAAGGGCACTACGCACTACGCATCGAGTGCACAAAACAAAATGTAATCGTTCTCTCTCTCCTTCGAAAGCGTTTACAATCGCAAATAGACTTCTTGATCACACGATCGTTCTCGGGTTGCGTCTATGTCCATCAGGTTACGCTTCCCCTGATATCGACTCAAACTTGAGCGTGGCATGCTAGGTGCGCCCGTGCTGTTGCAAAGGCAGCGAGTGTGGCCGGGATACAGCATGCTTGTCCGTGATGCGCCGCTGTACGGGAAGATGCAGTGTGTGTCGCTGCAGCGCGTGTTCGTGAGGCGTTGCTTCTCGCATGTGGAGGTGTGTGACTGAACAGGAAAAAGAAAAAGAAATTTATGTGACTTTACAGTAAAGGAATAGGACTCGCCATCCATCATCGGCTCCAAGCCATGGCTTCGGTGGTGCGATACAAACGCCTCAGGTATCTTCCCATGTCTATAAGTCTAGGAGATAATGTAGCTGTCCAGCAGCATCAGAGAACACTGTGAATGGGGTTTTGCAGATGCAATGAACACGGAGGTAGAAGAAGGCGCAGGTGGGCAAATTTGGAAGGTTGATCTGAGACAGAGACACCTCAGCCGAAATCTCGATAAACTGCTTTGCTGCTTTTTTGTCGCGAAGTCAAGAGTTACACACTCTGTGACTTTCGAATGTCGGACTCAGCAGCAAACAGAGCAGCAGGAGCAGCTCTTTTTTGTCGCTGCCGTTTGGACACCAACACGCTTCTTTCCATCTCCTTTCCTTACATCAACACCTTCGTTTCCGCTACAACATACACACACGCTCCCCGCATATCATCATCGACCTCGCCCAGGACCTACGCATTCAGTAGTCGCCGACTAGGGAGCATCTAGATAGCTCACACAGCAAAAGTTGCTCATTTCAAAGCTGTCCTTCTCAAGAGTGGAATCATCTCTTCCGCTTCGCCGACCTATTTCCGATCGCATCCCTTTGGGTCCACAGTCAGCTTCATCCCTCTCTCCGGCATTGGACTCATCCCGCTCACCTATGGCGCAGCTCGACACTCCGCAAACCTTCATCACATAACTAGCCGTGCTCACTTATTTCAATCGCCTATGTCCTTTCTAAAGCTCTAGACGTAGCATCGACAGCGGCTCTTGATCAGCTTCCGCATCCGAGATTGACTTCGCGAGCTGGAAGGGTCCATGTGGAGTTATGGCGGGCAACGTCTTTGGCTCCGACCAGGAACGTCGAACTCTCAGTTCGCTTCATGGTGTGCCGAGCTCAAGTCGCATGCATGGTGAGCATTCGCAGGTTAGACCAAAGACGCTCATCGACATACCGAGAGAAGGAAGTACTATCAAGGAGACTTCGTCTGGCCGTCCGAATGTTTACGGCAGAGTCAAGCGCCCAACACGCGCACACAAGTCTACCTCCATGCCCAGACATCACTTGAGCTTCACGGACAACCTTCATCAGGGAGACAAGCCTCAGCATATCACCTATAGCCATGACGACGAATTCGAGGTCATTCCGCAGAGTAATGGTACTCGACAAACCGCAAGGCGTATGAGCTACAAATCGCCCGAAACAGCTCGGAAAGCTCCGTCACCCCATCATAAGACTCCAGAAGAAGCGGATCGTAAACGCAGCGGCGAGGTCACTGTCGAAATCCCAGCCAAATCTAGTCCCAACGCAAATTCCGGCAAAAGCAAAGGTAAAGGCAAAGCACGCGACAACGACGGATCGCCAAGCAGAACCACACGCTCACGACCTCGCCGCCAAACTTCACAGAAGGAACCAAATGTCATCGAACTTCATGATTCAGACGACGACGATGAAGATGTGCAGCCTGAGTTCTCAATACAGTCAGACAAGGCACCTCCACGACGTCAGCCGCAACGCCAAAGTCAGGGTCGTGTTCGTGCTAGCCATTTGAACGCACTTGAGGCAAAGGAACAGCGACGCAAGAAGCAAGAGCAGACTTCCTCGGCCGCGGATCCCAACTCCTTCTATTCGGACTCGAAGCAAAGTAGACGAGCAAAAGGCAATCCTCAACTCGAAGAACCATACGGTGACAGGATGTCGGCCTCACGGCGAGCTTCTGGGATGATGGATTCGAGTGAAGTTTACGATGGACGTGCATGGTACGAATCTTTACCGCGATCGATACCGACCAGAAAAGCGTCCGGAAGCTTAGTCGATCGTATGAAGCCTAAATTAGGCTCACCAAACACTTCGACACGATCACCACAAGCGTCTCCGAATGGAACTGCATCTAAATCGCCGGTGTCGCCCTCAGATTACTCAGCAACGCACGCGAATCGTCCATCGTCGTCGTCGTCGAAACATGCTGCCGATACTAACGACACCGCGCAAGCTCTGAAGAGGAAGCGGACAGAAACACAGCGTCATTCGCCTGGGTTGTCCGCGCAAGCAGAAACTCGTGATCGATTGATTGAGGTTCGCCTGGATGCCCTCGTCATCTCAGACATCTGGCGCTCACGAGAAGATTCACGTCCTTCGGCGCTGTTCCATTCACAAACTCTCCAGCTTTTGCAGGGTTTGGATCGCAGATTGCAGATCCCGTACAGCGACATTCGAAGGGTGGAAGCCAGCAACGAGGACGTGCCTGATCACCGGATCTTGAGCTTGACTTTGAGGCCTGAATCTCAAAGCGCTCAGCGCCTGCAAGAAGCGTTTCCCGAATTTGATTCTCGCGCGTCCGGCGAAGCTGCCGCAATACATCTCATTGCCCGGGATGAAGCAGATGATCTCGTGGCTCACAAGGAAGCCGTTGATAGGATTTATCGGAAACTGAGTGGTCCACACAAGGGTGATGTAAGCTTCAACTGGTTGGTGCACTCCGCCGCAAAGAGCAAGGTTGGCATAGTAGCCGGGATCAAGCAGTTGCCATGGCCCCAACTATTGTCTTTTTCACGATCACAGGTATCACAGCAGCCTACGTTGTCTCGTATGCCAGCACCGCAACTGTCGTCTTCAGCTCGGCCCACCGAGCTGGCATCCTCTTCTGCGCCAGCACCAGATAAACCCAGGCGTACATTGATCTTGCCAGGCCAGAATCGTGATCAGTCCAGTGAACAGCGTCAGACAGCCCGTACGAGCTCTGCCACGGGACCGCAGCGTCAGCCAAAGAAGACGTTCGACATCCAGCCTGCATCTCCCAGGTCTGCAGCTGGAGCGACTGCTGATGTTGACATGGCGGACGCACCGTCCGGCTCCAAGACGCCGCCGCTTCCTGCTCTGACAGTTGCAAAGAAACGCTCCACACCCACCTATACCGCACCTAACGCCGAGCCAAGCAGCGATTGGAATTTGCCTCCACATATACCCCTCCTCCAGTATCCTTATGAGGGCATCGGCGCTGTGACGGTTCTGGTATCCGACTTCGAACGGCTCCAAGATGGCCAATTGCTCAACGACACCGTAATTGAGTTTGGTCTCAAATTCATTCACGAAAGTATCCGAGAGAAGGATCCAAGACTTGCGGACAGCATCCACATTTTCAACACTTTCTTCTACAAGCTGCTGAGCGCGACTGCCGTCGAGACCAGCTACCGCAAGCTGCGGAAGTGGACGACCAAGGTGGATCTCTTTTCGAAGAGATACATTGTGGTGCCCATCAACGAAGACTACCACTGGTATCTGGCTCTCATCGTCAATCCGTTCTTCATGTTGATGGATTCAGACGACGACATGGATAGTGCTAGTGAGCAAGACAAGGAAGAAGTGGCATCGGCGCTTATGACAGAAACCAAAACGTCGCCTGCCCCGGGTCCTAATGCATCAGCCTCAGATGTTCCGTCTCGTCACGGATGGCAGGATGTCGCAGATCCAGAGCGCGCACGAAAAGCGGACTCCGCTCCCATCTCAGAGCCGGGAACACCGCCATTGCCCACATTACAACTTCCTCTCCGGTCGTCTCAAGCGGACGCAGGCTCTGCGACTGCCCCGATGGATCTGGATGCAGACGGTTGCGCTGGCACACCCTCAGAAACGGCGACGAGCCCCGTGAATCTGAAGCGCACTTTTGTGATAACCTTCGACAGCCTCGGCTCTAAGCATGTAAAGGTCAAAAACAGGCTGCACGAGTACCTTTGGCGCGAAGCGTTGGACAAGAAGCGTTTGTCTGTCGATGATCTCGTAAAGAGAAAGGCGACGCAGGAAGCCAAGCGTGCAGCCCGTCATGAGGCCGAGAAGCCCCTGACTCGTGCGAAAGAGGCTGTGCAGCAAAACGAGGCAAGCGATGCGGCGGACATCTCGATGGATGAGACGGAGGACGGCGCCAAGGACGGCTCCGGCTCCAACAAAGGCAACGATCGTGCTGTCGACGATGGCAGCGTGCGCAAGATTCAGGTTCAGGACACTCGAAAGGCCACCGATAGCGATGGCACAAAGCCAGTGGATGAGGAGACCCTGGCCAAGTTTCTTCCGGAGACGTTCTACATCCACGCACAGGTGCCCACCCAACCCAACTTCTGCGATTGTGGTATCTATTTGTTGCACTATGTCGATCGGTTCTTTGATGACCCTGACAGATTTCTCGAACTCGTCGTTGCAGCTGCAGAACGGAAGAGGGCGTCGAACAAGGCAACGTATGCCATCCGTCAGAGAGTAAAGGAGGAAGCGGAGAAGAGTTTCGAATCGGAGTGGCAGGCGGGTGAGGTCAGTGGTAAGAGAAAGATCTGGCGTCGCAGGGTGAACGACCTGCACGAAAAGTGGGTCTCATATCAGATTGCAAAGTCGGCGGCGGAGGCGGATGATAAGAAATCTGGCAAGGGCGAGACAGCAAGCGCGGAGAGCAGCCAAGTGATTGCGCACCTTGCGCAGCAGAAGCCAGACACGCAGGAGTCGAACAACGACGAAGCGATGCCTCTAGCAGAGCCTGTCAGCCGTGCAAACGAGCAGGCTCAGCAGAGCAAAGGCAAAGACAAAGAGACAGAGGAACAGAAAGCTGACGACAATCATGAAGGCAGTCAAGAGATTCAAAGCCAGTTCTCCGATCTGCAGCTGCCTCTTGTGCCAGAGAGCACTCAAGGAAGCGAACTTGTCGCGAGCACAAGTGCTGATAACGTTGTCGCCCTTGCTCAGTCTTTGGCAGGCAATATTGATTCCGAGGTGCAGAAGCAAATCTTGCAAGCGCAGCGGGAGGGCGAGGAACAGACGAAGACGAAAGATACACAGAGGCCTCTCTCGTCTTGGTTACCCAGCTTTATGACTGCTCTCGGCCACGCTTCAAACGCAGGTGCAGAGGCAGCTGACCATAGCGCGGCACCTCAGTCTTCGCTGTTTAACCCGCAAATCCCACTAGCGCCCCTGGGTCAGAAAGCACAGGAGCCAGGGTCGCCCACCATGAGCAATTCGTCCACTGCCTCGCCTCGTCGGGACAAGCAACAGCAAGAGCAGCAAGAGTTGGACCAGCAGCAACAGCACAATCTTTCGCCGCCACCACAAGCAAGCTTCGGCTCTTCGGTTCAAGGGCCTTCGACAGGCACGTCCGGAACAACTGCAGAGCTTCGAGAAATGCTGCAACCGACAGAGACGTTCGGAAGTGGCATCCTCTATCATAACCATCACAGACAGCCTCACGATAGTGTGGATATCAGCAGCAACAGTAGCAGCAGCGATGCTGAGAGCGACTCGAGTGCCGATGTAGTCAATGTTGTTGGACCTTCTCCTTCGCCTTCTTCCTCTGCAGCAGCTGATTAGGGATGAGGTGGTCTTTACAGCTTGACGGCACTTTTGTAAGCTAAGCCATTGCGTTCCATCTATCATTTCCAAAAATGGGAACAAAGTCAAGCGAATGTCACACGCTTCATCAACTGTAAGATGGCGATGCAGATCTGTATGAGTGTCTATTGAGCCGGTTACTTGAGATGAGAAAATGTACATGTGCAGAAGTGATCGTCAAAGCGAAGATCTTTTCAAGGCTCATCGTCGGTGATGAAGACCTTTACGACTCCTCTGCCCTGTTCGGCGTCCTTTCCATTTGCCAATGTTTCGAAAGCCTTTACTGCGTCTTTGAGGGGGTAAGCGTGGGAGACCAAGTTTTCGATACCTCCCATCTTCTTTCCTGCACCCTGACCTTCACTTTGGTTCTGGGTGTTGTTTGCCTGAGCGTGTAGTCCACCTCCTTGAGCGCGAAGGGTACCACCGGCAAGGAGGCCTAGAGCGATGGGGTAAGTGTTAGCGTAACGGAAGACGCCTACGATGTCTACTTCGCGAAGGGAGGCAGAACCGATCGGAAGGGTTTGGATGGGGTTACCCATTCCGATGAGGACCATTTTTCCTCCTGCTTTGGTAGCGAAGATACCTGTCTGAACGCAGGTGGGAACACCGGTGCATTCGAAAACTACGTCAAAGCCTTCAGCCAAGTCGAGTGGTGCGGGTTGAACAGCAAACCCGGTTGAGGAAGAAGCAGGAGTGGTGGAGAGTGCGGAGAGAAGAGCAGTGGCAGCTGAAGAAGCGGAAGAGATAGCAGCTTTGTCCTCTGCAGCCCTCTTTGCTCGTGCATCCTGACCATCAAACTCAGCCACGGTAGCAGGTGCACTACGGGGCAAGAGATAAGTAGCATCAGCCCATCCATTTGCAGCAGCAAAGCCCAATCGTCCCTCATCAATGTCAATTGCAGCAACAAAGCTGGCACCACTCGCCTTAGCTGCCGCACAAGCCAACAAGCCAACCGCACCTGCACCGTAGACCAAAACACTCTGACCTGGTTGCAAAGCACTTCTCCTAATACCCTGGAGAACTACGCTCAATGGTTCGCAAAGTGCTGCCGAGGTGAGAGAAACGTTGGCGGGAAGCTTGTGTACGAGCCAAGAAGGCCAGTTCATGTACTTTTGAAGTGTGCCGTCGAGGTGTGGGTGAGTCTTGGCTGAAGAAGCGAAACGCATTTGCTTGCAGAGGTTGTAACGACCATCGCGGCACTTTGGGCAAGAGCCACAGAATCGACCGGCTTCGATAGCTACACGGTCACCGACAGCGAGGAAGAGGGAGGAAGGAACGTTGGGGCCAAGAGCGACGATTTCACCGGCGGACTCGTGCCCTAGGCACATTGAGTGCTGAAGCGCGAAATCACCGTTGCGGCCATGGAGGTAGTAGTGAAGATCAGAACCGCAGAGACCAGTGGCACGCACGCGGATTTGAACTTCGTCGCCAGTAGGAGCAGCGTAGGGGCGCTCCTCGATACGGAGATCCTTGGCGCCGTGAAGAACGGCAGAGGTGTTGGGTCCGAACGAGGAAGAGGCGGCGGCGGTGGTGGTTCCGTTCATGGTGTCGGTGCCGTTCTGCTTGGCGACAACGACAGGTGCCACAGGTTCTGTGACGGCGATAGGGGCCATGTTTGCGATCGATGTGTCGACGAGGTGGTAGTCGGAGTGGTCGTTTGCGTGTGGTGGTGGTGAGAAGGAAGCGGAGAAAGCGAAAGTGGGAAGAAGGAAGAAAGAGGACTATGGTTAGGACAGAGTTGATAATCTGGACGGAGGTGGCCGAGACAGACGAGGCTGGTACAAAGAGGCGTTTGAGATGCAGCAAACAGAGCGCGGGTGCGGGTCTATGAAGCAAGATAAGCCAGGATACAAAAGTGGAAGCTTGAGTATCGAGCTCAAACGGCAGCATTCACAGTAAGTGGGGGAGGAAGGCGGGCATCCAGGGAGGAGAGGATGCGGTGCGTGTCGGACCGAGGCGTACAATTGATGGAGATGAGCGGGACAGGCGAGACTTACGAAAGTGGATTGCCGACTGGAAACCGGATAATGGGATCCGTGAACTTGCAACTTGTTGCGAGTGTGTTGAGAACCTAGATGATAGCTTGCAAGCAAGATGAGGAGGCCATGAAGTTGAGCGGGGTAGGGGTTAGGAAAGATCAGGAAAGAATTGACCGTTCCTACACTCGGATGCTAACGTACTGTGTACAGTACGAAGAGGCAAAGTGTCAACGTGGGGCAAAGAGAAAGAACCGTCCCAGATAGGCAGTCACGAGTGAGTCTGGTAGCAGTTAAGGCACGAACTAAGTTAGTGAGTATTGTGGGATGCGGGGAGCGGCCGGTGCGGTGAATTGACGGCTTCCTCTGCTTGACACTCAGAATTCAAATCCGCCGGACCGTTCTTCCGGTTGGTAATTCTGATTCTTTCTCTCTCTGTGTGTCCTGACCGCTGTAACACAATTCCGAATCCTGAAACAAGCCCGATTTATCTCAGATCGGAAATCAGCACCAAACCTGCAGTTGACATGTCACACTGTGCAAACCTTTCCAGTACACCTCGAATGCAATTGCGACTCTTACTTATCCTGCATCCACTTCTACCATCGCTAGCGAGCTGTATGCGACTCTTCATAATGTCGATCCTTAACTCAATCAAAAGAGATGCAGTAGATTTTGCTGGAACCAGAAAGTTGAGACTCGCGATGTTGCCCCACCTCGTTGAACGCCGTGCCCTATCATCACTTCAACCTTGAGTCTACCTCACTCGTTTCAACTTCGAGCCTACCTCATGTCCCGCTCACTTGATTTTAGACGATGCTCGCAGCTCGGCAGCCGGAGCTACATGAGATCGATATCTTGCTTCCATTTGCCGTGCCTAGCAATTTATGCTGCCGATCTCGCCTCCAGGAACAATTCAACTTCTCCGCAACCAAAGACTCTCCAGACCGGCCCTCGTCTATGCTTTTTCTCTCTTCCCCATCGCCCAGCTCTGAGCCTCGACACTACACAGCGATGTGCATACATTCAATGAAGGCTGTTGCCTTATCAAGAAAGGTTATTGCAGCATACATGCAGCCCACTCATTCTCGTTAATCGCGGAAAGGTACCACAGATGCCACAGGCCGCCACTGATCCCGAGACATGAAGCACGGTTCCTCCTCACATCTCCGTAGACAGTTCAGAAACCTTCATATAGCCTCCTATGACTTGCTTGTCGGCGTTTGCTTTCCCTTCCTACCATATCTTGAGTGTCCCGTGTTTTCTGTTTTCTTCCTGTCTCGTCTCTTTTGCTCTTTCTGCCTCTAGCTTTCCTACAACCTCCAAGGCCTTTGATAGGTTTGTTGCCTTCGATCTTCTTTCTGCAAGCCATCTCCAGCAACCAGCATACTTTGCAACCAGCCCACTCGTACTACACAGCAGCTCGCCGGTCGAGCTTTCCTTGCCCACCCTTCCGGCATTGCATCCTGTATCACCAACTTTCTGGACAACAAGCGCCTCTTTTTGCATCGGATCTCCTGCACTGATTCCACAAAGTATACCTCAATTCCACCGAGACATTCAGAAATAAGCCCTAGCTTCTCGCCAGCCGTCACTTGCAGCTTTCTGTACTTCTCGTTCTTCAAGTTTCTCGTTAACAAACCGCATTGCGTCGTTTCTCACTGTATAAATATAGAACAGATTGACAAGAATCCCAGATAGACATACTCACACATATTTTCTCTTCCACCAGAACAGGTTCTTCAAGCACCTCTCCCTCCTCCCTCAGTCAAGCATCGAGGCACATAGATCATAGACGATGCTTCCGTTTAGACAGCTCCTCGCGACCGTATCTGTGACTCTGTTCGTTATACATGCCCAGCAGGCCTCGCACAGCACTGGCCAAGCTCTTGCCCATCCTGTGGCAGGCAGCGGTGCCGATGCTGAGTTCAGAGGCCTTACCGCTCAACCGCGTGGTGCAGATGTAAAAGATGATGGTGACGCAACGGTACAGCCCGAAGCCGTGCTCAAAGCTCTTCAAGCACTCACAAATGGCATTCAGACTCAGCAGGATGGACAGAGTTCAGCACCGGTCATGACCATCTCGCATGGTGAGGGAGGACCCATCGAGATCAATGACGCTCAGGATACTAAACCTAACGACGACAAGAAGCCAGACCCTTCTAAGAAAGACGCCTCGATTACGAAAGACAAGGACAACAAGCAGGACAAGAACAATGACACGGATAAGAAGAACACTTCCTCCACCAAGTCATCCAAGGCAGCCTGGTCTCTACTCCAGAAACCTCGCACTCGCTTTTGCGCTCAAGCTGCAAACACGAATCGGACAATCGATGACATCTCGGAAAAACTCGTCAAGGCCGAACGAAAACGTCTTGCTGCGGTTCGAAAGCAGAAACTCTCCACCTCGTCTAAGAAGGACGCTACAGATCCACGATCTCTCACCGACGCCAGAATCCTAGCTGAGGAGAACAAGACAGTCCAGGTCGTCTGGCACGTCATTCATTCAGGTCGTGCAGGAAACTTGTCCGACACTATGATAGCAGACCAGATTCAGACTCTCAACGAAGACTACAAGTCTTACGGCTTCTCCTTCAATCTCAACCTCACCAACCGCGTCAACAATGCAAGATGGTTCAGCAACATCAATCCAGAAGGTAGCCTACAGACTCAAATGAAACGTTCACTACGAAAGGGCGACGAAGCTACACTGAATCTGTACAGTGTTGATTTTGGAAACGGTCTTTTGGGGTATGCTTCGTTCCCTTGGAACGTGCAGGCCGACTTGGTTAATGATGGAGTGGTGTTTCAATACAGCACAGTGCCCGGTGGTAGTGAGACGGGATACAATTTGGGCAAGACAGCAACGCATGAAGTTGGTCATTGGTTGGGGTTGTATCATGTGTTCCAGGGCGGTTGTGATTCTCCTGGTGATTTCGTGGAAGATACGCCACCGCAGAGTGAGGCTACGAGTGGATGTCCAGCTGGTCAGGATAGCTGTCCCGGGGGAGGTCTTGATTCGATTCACAAGTAAGTACAAGAAGAATAGATGATGAAGATGCTGTCTAGTTGCTGCAGTCATTAAACCCGCCTCTTTGTTCTCTTGTTGGCTTCGTTTGGTCATTTCCGTTGCAGCTATATGGAGTAAGTAGTGGTGGTGATAAGTACTGATGGTGATCAGAGATTTCGAAGCTGACCGACTCTTCTCCCTAACAATAACAGTTACTCAAGCGATGCCTGTCTCACAGAATTCACTGAAGGCCAAGCCGTTCGTATGGCTGCCCTTACTGGGCAGTTCCGCAAGCTCTAGAAGTCTGAAGACGTTGCAATGTCCCAAGATGCTCCATCTATGCACTAATAATACATTATGCCCAAAACGAAATCCATATCCGTGCTGTGTTGATGATCAGACCAAAAGAACGTCAACATCCATGCTAAGCTGCATTATCACTGACTCGGATACCCAACGCTTCTGAGATCTCGTCCTTGTCCAAGCCACATTCTTTCAGCCTGGTGACCAGTCCACCAAGATCCTCTATCACTTGACAGCCCGTCCGCACCTTTCCGGCCTCGCCTTGCAAGTGGTTGTTATCTGGATGCCCCTTTGCCAGTGCGCAGGACAACAGCGCTTGATCCAATGAATTCTTTCCCTTTGACGGCACCCATTCCCACTTGCTATGTATACGAAGCTGGATAGCGTGCCACTGTAGCCCTTTGACTCTCCTAACCATCTCATCTACTGCACTTGCTTCGCCTTCGAAGCAAAGATAGCCTGGCCATCCGACCCTAACAATCCCCCATATTTGGAGTTCTGGACACCAGTTGTTGAAATCCTTCAACTTGGACGGCGCTTTGAGATGGTGTGACCAGAACAAAGCGCGTGCCAGTTCGATCTTTGCAGACTCTAACGTCTTTCCCTCTTCGTGCGTGTGTCCTGTGGCAGAATCATCGACGGCGTTGCCTGACGGCTGAGGCTGGGCGGGGAGATCGGCAACGAGCGTCTGAGCGACAGTGAGCAGGTCAAAGAGAAACAGCGACTCGATACCTTCCTCCTTCCATTGCTTTGATCGGTCTACGAGACCACTTTTGATCTTGGCCGAAGCATCGGATGATATCGTTGGTGCTGAGACGTCTACTGCCGCTAATTTGTTCTCCTCCGTAGACAGCAGCGAGAAGGAGAGCGCAACACCGTCGATCACGTTCACTTTCCCCGTCAAGCCGGCCACTGAAGCGTCATCGACTTCTGAAGGACTTTGAACGAAGCTATTCCACTTCTCGGACTGCTCAATGCTGGCTCCATCCCAAGTCCACTCCGATTCAGAAGAGCAGGACTGAATCACCATGTCAAGGTCCTGAGCCACATCTTCTAGGCTTACGTATTGGAGCTTGAGCAGCGGTGCCGATGCCATCGCTCACTTGCGACCCGTGGCGGTCCAAAGTGGGATAATGGGATGCTGCAAGCTCTTGCCAGCAAGTGTCACCGGTCCGAAGGTGAAGATGAGAAGAAAATAAATTCGAGTCTCAGGTTATGCATGTGGAAGACGTCAAACCCGCGGACCGGTGCCAAAAAACCTCCACTTGTGCAATGCTTTCTGCCCTTTTTTCCAGTCCTTCTCATCTGTTAACGCGGCATCCGCTCTGCTTCGTGCTTCAAGTAGGTACAGTACAGGTTTACGATTCATGATTAGATTCGTGGACGAGCGAATGATGTGAAGGTCAAGAGAGAGCGATTTGCCGGCTGCTTCCCACGCTGGTCAGCTTGTGTTATGGGAACAGGGCGGGCAAGCGAGGGTTTCGTGGGAACTCAAAACGTGGGTCAGCGATAGCTCAAAAAGAGCGAGCGACTGCCGTTTGAACATCCTCTACACCTCGCACACGTGCATCAAGTCAAACATGTCGTTTTCGTACCTTTTGATGTCCACCATGATCAATATCAGCAAACAAGGTTTATAACTGGTCGGTGAATTAGCAAACAGCCAAACTGTTCTCTTGACCGTGGAAGGTGGCTGACTGTCTGTGCTGGGCGTAGGAAACGACTTACTGACACAGGCTAGTGAGAGGGTGGAAGTCCAGGAGAAGGATGAGTGCAAAAGCGAGTAAACCGGCTGAATGAGATGTGTAAGATCTGATGCAATTCCCGATGGAACCCAAGGTTTCGATCTGCTCATCGAGGAATGAATCTCGCTTTCCTTCAAACAGAATCTCGCTTGATGCCAACTGCCCACGGGCAAGATTAATCAGACCAATCAAGAAAATCGGAAGACAACCAGCAAAATCAAAAATTCAACCTCAGCTCGAAAAGCGATCAGACCCTTTCTCTGTTTGATGCACGGTTGCATTGCTACTGCATGTCTCTTGCATGACCACCTGCATTTGGCTCTTGTCAATTTGAGCAAAAGATGCAGCCCAACTGCTTGACACGCTTTACTAGCTACTCGCCCGAACGTTTTGGCGCTTCCAAAGAAACTCCAGCCGGCGACTCGTTGCCAGTTCCCGCTCTGCTACACGCTTCGAACTAATCCCGTCCTCGACGCACAGCAACCTAAAGCTGGAAGGATAGGTATCGCTTTGTGAATTGAAAGGGCTTGCGTAGGTGCCTGTGCCGTGCGAAGCTTCTGCTGCAAGCGGTAAATAGCGTAATGTGGGTCTAGATTCGGCGCTGAACAGTTTATTGTCGGCTCTCACGCGAACTCGGAGCTCAAAACGTGCAAGAAAAAAAAGAACAGTAAGAATGCGATCTTTTTGTGTGAATTGTGTCCGCATCGTACTAGTCGGAATAGCCTCATTTGCTGACCATCTCGACGATCGGAACCAACCAAACGACGTCGCACAAGAGAGGAGAAGGTACAAGGAGCGAGCCATATCTACTGTATCGGCTTCGATCTTTGCGAGCCTTGACCTTTTTTTTCCATAAATTTTACTCGCTTGCTTGGGACTGGCTTGTCAAGGAATGGTACAATGTGTCTCACTTCCGCCTGCTCGCAAAAGCACCCTGAAGATCAATTTGCACCTCGCTTATAGACAATATCTGCCAAGAAGGCACTTTGCCCCCTCTCTGTCCTTTTCCCCCTTTCTCTGTCTTGCCCCTTCGCTTATACCCTGGCCTACGTTGAGCGCATTCAATGGAATCTCTTCTGCGTTTAAGAATACTGCGACGTTAGGACATTCCATCCGCCGCTTTAGCTCTGCATTCCGCACGGCCAAACCAGAGAGAAAGAAAGAGAGAGAGTGCTGCTTTTTTTTGTCTGCATTCGTGAAGCAACCTCCATCCGCATCGCATTGATGAAGTGAACAAGAGAGAGGCAGAGAGAGAGGCGGGACACTGCGAGTCCATCCAAATTGCCGCCCCGCCCGCTTTTCAGCCCAGCACCTGTCAGAACTAGCAACGCCGGCTTCCCGTGAGAGACAGTCCTTGTCCCACCGCTACCCGTTCCTCCGCCCTTGGATAAAAAAAAAAGGGCAGAATGGAAGGGAGAAAGGGAGTGAAAGGAGCTTGCATCCCAGTGATTCGGTTTCCTTGATGATGTACAGAACAAGGTGGCCATGTCAGGTGTCATCATCGATGGTTGACCTCGTTCGTATAGGAAAACCTCGAATCTCGCTTCGGATGCGGTTTGCACGTTTGACATGATGTGCTGAGCCGTCTTCTGTCATCTCGATGAGCTCTGGTCTTTGCCCTTGTACATTACTCTGCATTCCTGGCGAGACTGCAGAAAGCTTGCTCCGGACGATTCTCCCGACTTGAACATCTTTTCGTTGCTCAGGTCACTCCATTCGACCACTTCGACTTGTTTCAGGTCAGATCCGGTCTCGTTCCAACTTGCTCTGAAACAGCAACCTCCCTCCCGACAACGATAGTCGTCGTACGATACTCATTCCCTTAGAGCAACTATCAGAGTTGGAGTAAGAAGAAACAGAATCCAAGCAGCTCTTCTTCATCAACCATCAAGCCGCGACGAGCGCTCGGAACAACGATTGCTTGGCTTCATCTCCATTCGCCACAGGGCGCAACATTGTAATAGTACCCCACCATCACGGCTAACGTCACCACTCTTGTTGCGCTGGCATCACTGTTCCTCTTTTCACGCCCATTTCACTTCTACAACAGCCGGATTATCACAGATCCGTTCGCTCAGCCGAAGCCACCGTCAATTTTACGGACAAAGACTTCGGCGTTCTTCACTTCCCCCTGCACTGCACAGCGCCACACCGACACAGCGTCCATCTCGGCGTTTTCAGTACATAAGGTCACATCAAGCCTGGACAGCCTCCATCCGTACTCACAGGCTCGTGTACAGAACACGATGTTGCTCCAGCCACAGCGGCCAGCTCCGGTCCGCACCACGGGCAGCGGCGTTGGCTCATCCATGTTCGCCCGCAAGAACAGCAGCACTGCCTCCTTCACCTCGAGCAGCAACGACGACACTTACGACGCTTCGTCATCTTCTCATCGTCAAAGTCGCTCTTCTCGTGGTCATCACCAGCAACCTCTTGAGAGCTATTTCACTTCTCCGCAGGCAAACAATCCTGCCTTGGACGAATCGAGTGATGTCGAGTATTCAAAGTATGCTACTGCTCCTCGACGCAACAAGAAGCACCTCGCAGCCTCTCATGATTCCAAACTCACCACCAAATCCAGCAACGCCTCCAGCTCAGGCATGGGAACCCTCCGCGGTCTTGGTCGCAAGCTGTTCAATCGCTCCAGCTCGAACCTCAAAGCGGCACCGCTGTTAGCTTCCAGGTCACAGTCAGCAAGCAGTAGCAGCACCACCCAGTCTCCGCCATTGACTCCAACTACACCACCCCAGCAGCAAGTGCAACCTGTGTGGTTGCCCAACGGTCAAAAGGACTTCTTCTCCAATTTCGCAGGCCTACCTTCCAATGTCAGTACGCTAGGTGTGGCGCCGGTGGAGAGAAGTGGGGTCAGTCCAAAGACAAAACAGGGTGCCTTTGCTCTGGACAGCGATGATGAGTATGGCAGGAGTAGTTTCAGTCACGACCGAGCAACATCGCATCAGTCGCCGAACGTCTACTCTAGTCCAGTAATCGCCACACCTTCTCCTTCGACGTTCACCAGCAGCAGTAGAAGGGAAATACCAGCAGTGATAGAAGAGGAAGGCGACTCAGACTTCCTCCGCGCCGTCCTCAACTTTGGGGAAGGCGGTGAGGATGGCTTGCTCTCCTCGCCTTCTTTCCGAGGTGGACGTGCTGCGCCTTTGCCAACACGATCGAGCTCGTTAAACCAGATCGCAGGTGTGACATCAAGTCCCGGTGCGAGTAGCTTCGCAACACCTTCTCCCAGGATCCCACCTCGAAGAGCTGCAGACGGAAGGGTCATTTTGACTCAAGAAGCAGCCAAGGATTTTGCGGTTGAGAAACAGAAGCCGTCCTACGTGGTAGTCCATCAGAGGTTCAGGAAGGGTCTATTCGGCCGCGGAAACGACAGTGAGAGCGAAGACGAGTATGGGACGGATGAAGGTGAAGATGAGGGGGATGCCACCGTAACCAGGATTCCCAGTGTTTCCAAGGTTGCACCGAATGCTCAGCAGCAACAGTCAAGTGCCGCAAAAGAAGACGCAGCCAAGTTCCCCTCTTCATTCTTCAAGTCTAATCGCACCTGTTCACCAAGCAATGACGCCGAGACGAACACCACACGGCTGGTTGGTCTCGACTCTGCAGCCAAGAGAGCACTGTACAATTGTACCCTTCTCAAAGTTCACCAACATCTCGCGTCTACCCTTGCTTCTGATGCTACCCACCGCCCTCTTATTCCCATCATCAACTCGGGCGAAAAGCTCTACAACACTGACGATCTACGCTTCCCACGCTCCATCAACTCGGCTGACAAGCTTCGTCAACATTCCAGCACATACAACTTTACTCGCAACCTCCACGTAGCTCTAGCACGGACCGAAGTGATGCGAAAGCTACGAAGGGATAGATTGCCGATTGAAGACGAAGTGGAGATCAGTTGGTTCCAGAGGAAGTATGGCAGTACCAGTATTGCAGTGGAGATGGTTGGCAAGGCGTTGAAGCAGAGACAGATGGTCAGTCCTGAGGCGCTAGCTAAACCAACGATTGCTGCTCCTTCCGGGGCTGTAGTGGGTACTGTAGGTGGCAGGAGGGGCAGTGGAGAGAAGAACGGGATTGTTTCTTGGGCTGAAAGACGATCGTTTGAGGAGCGAATGATCGTGTTGCTGCCTGCAGAAGACGTTGCTGTGGGAGAAGTGCTTCTTGAGGGAGCAAAGGTGAGATCATCCGGCAGCAGCAGAAGCGTGGCTGGAGTCCCTGCTGTGGGTTATTCGGCGAGGATTCGGGTTTTGGCAGGGCTTCCGACGGTGGAAGAGGAAAGGAGGATGAGGTATCCCGGGGTGGTGACGAGGAAGTTCAGGCCAAGGGACATGCAGTCTAAACGAGCGTCGAGGATGTCTGTAAGTGAAGGTGGGGTATGGGAAGGGCCTGCAAGGTCGAGCAGACCTGCAAGGGAATCAACACTAGCTTCGCCCGTCAACAAGCAGAGAAGGTTGCCTCCATGGATGGGACCTAGCCCGCAGCAGCCGCAGTTGCTGTCACCCCCGTCGATGGTTTCAGCGAGACCTGTAAGAGCTGCGTCCGAGGGTCCTCCTCAGACAGCTTTCAGTACCCTTCACCAGAATAGCAGCACGGCCTCCATCCCTGAGGTCAATGAGACGCTCGAAGAGCCGCAGCCAAATCGTGAGGAGAAGGACGGAGATAGCAGCGACGAAGAGGTACCTCTTGCACAGCTTCAAACATTCCGCGCGCAGCGTGCTGCTGAAAAGGAGCGCATTCAGCGACTCGAATCTGAACTCGCCATGCTCCGGCAGAAGGATCTCGAGAGGGAGCGAGAGGAGGAAGAGCGCAAAGCACGCGAGGAAGAAGCCAGGCGCATCGAGGCTGAGCGGGCATACGAGGAGCGCAAAGCAGCCGTTGAAGCTAGGAAGTTGGAGAAGAACAGAAGGGTTCTTCAAGAAGCCAGAGACAGGAGAGGGTTCACAAGGCAGAGTGTTTTACTCAATGAGCCGAACTATGGAGCTGGCAATCCGCTTCTTGGACACAGCAGGACCGGTGTCAAGCACCAGGGCGCCAACCTGAGCTCGCCCAGCTCGCCCAATCTGACGCTGGAGACACAGGCCGGTTCGAGGACAGTGCAACAGAACGCGGCGTTGGCGAAGCTACAGGGCAACCCTCTTGCTTCTCGCTCCACCACCTCGCTCTATGCTCAACCAGACGGTCAGAGAAGGTCAAGAACTTCCGTCATCACTTCGCCTGAAGGCCCTCCTGCCATCTCACCTGTCACGAGCCCGCGGGTGAAAGCTTCCCCCACCATGCCCTCTCCGCAAATGGAGCTACAGCGTCAAAGTTCCATGGTCTCCCTTGCACACCGTAGCAGCATGGCCACTCTCCCTGTCTCTCCTCAAATCACCCAACGTCGCGCCTCGCTCCTCCCTCCACAACCCTTCCATCCCGCACAAAGCATGCAACATCTTCCTCAACTCCCGAGCTCACCAAACATGCTAGCCACAAGCCCAACTGGCTTCTTGCAACCACTCGCCCCAGCAGCTTTGGACCCAAGACACTCGATGAGTATGACCAATCTTCATGCTCAGGCATACATGCAGCAACAACAGCAGATGCAAATGGGAGCAATGGGAATGGGACCAGCAATGATGCAGATGCCAGGAATGGCTCAAACGGTTAAAGTTAGCAGTAGGAGTAGACCACCGCTTCAGCCGTTGGTTTCGTTGTATGGCGATGTTGTGCCTAGTAGCGCGACTCAGAGGAGGAGCTGAGGTAGTCTGTCTTTCATATAGTGTTCATATTCATACCAACTTATGATCTTGAGAAGCTTTGCTTGCAACCCTGGGACTTATTGGGCCAATTTGAAACTTGACAAGTCATAGATTGCGAAGTTTGGTTTGATAGAAATACAAAGGTTAGTGATGAGATGCGAGGGCTAAAGCTGATCGGCTTTGCGGGTATATGTATGATGAGGATGCAATGCGGCGTAGGTGTCGCAGCTGGAAAGGTGCCCAGCTCGACAAGGCTGACTTATGAGATTGAAACTTCAAATAAGGCGAAACATATTCTTCTTAGTTTCTGGTCCTAGACCTTCCTCATATCTTCCGTTGACGATTGAGACTCCTGCTGCGCCGCCTTCCCTATCGAGCAGCTTTGCTAGGAGCTCTTGATCGCGGGCTAGCATCTTTCCTTTAATTGGTGCTTGAGCTCTTTCGTCTGCGATCGAGGTTGAGGTTGAGGATTGGACTGTGTTTGCCGTTTCTGTTTTCGCAGCAGATATTGCCTCTGTCGGTGATGCTTGTGATGTTGACTTGACTGGCGCAGAAGCGACATCAGGAGCGAGCGGAAGGGCGGATGATTTTGAGGTGGGTGAGGAGTTCTTGCGTGAGAACAAGCCAAAGAGCGAAAGGTGTGCTTGTGATGATGTCGAGAGAAGCCTCTTGGATGTGGCGACGGCCATCCTCGCTGCTGGTCGTGGAGCTGTGAGTCGCAGCATAGCGAGCGTCGTCCTTGATGTTGATGCTGTCATTCTGCTTTTGTGATGCACCCTCTCTGAGCCTCTCTGAGCCTCTCTGAGGGATCACTGTGAATCGGATGGTGGTGGTAGGAAGCGAAATGCAGGAGGGCAAAGTGATGGTCACAGGAAGGAACAAAAAGCTACTAGGAGGAGGCACGATGCTGAATAAGGGTCCAGCCAAGATTCTCACTCAGCTGCTCGCGAAGAAATGTGTGACTTCAGAGGCGCAGTCCTAAAATTTGGCTGCACTCACACGAGTGCGAGGTTTCCGAGATCCGATCTCAGTCGCATCTTCGGGCAACGATGCTACCTCACCATGTCGAGACATCACCAATTCGGCTGTCAGAAGATGTGGTAGCTGCAATGAGTTTGCTTTTACGGTGAAGAGACCGGAGTGGAACGATACAAATACAGAGCCCGAGCTGGGCAAGGTGGAAAAGGTGCGAGAATCTATATGGGGAGTAAGAACTGAGCTTCTTTCTGCTGTCCATCGTCTGATACTAAAGATCACAACCGCAGAAGCTCGCTTCGTCTGCTGTAGTGTAGACTGAGTCTCATGCCTTTGGTGCAGGTTGACTAGCATCGACCGCCCTGCTTACTGGCCCGTCATATCTCTTGATTACATTCTGCGCGTAAGGATGATCCTCACCATCGAAGATTTTCAACCTTTCCAACCTCCTATCCCTCAATGTGTTCTTTGGCAGCATACCGCTCACAGCCTTCCTGATGATCTCTTCGGGCTTCTTCTCCATCATCTCCTTGTACTTGATCTCTTTCAATCCACCGGGGAACATGGTGTGATGACGGTAAACTCGTTGGTCCGCTTTGCGGCCTGTAACAACGACCTGTTTTGCGTCAGTGACAACGACGTAGTCGCCGAGATCTTTGGATTGGTCGTAGATGGGCTTGTGCTTGCCCATGAGCAGTTTAGCGATGTTGACGGCGAGGGGACCGAGGACACGGTCTTTGGCAGAGACTGCGTGCCAGGTTCTAGCGAATGCTAGTGTTGACTGTGGGTAGCGAGGAGTCAAGTGGGAAGTTGGAGAGTCGTTTGTGCGTGTTCGATACAGCAATGTGAAGAGTGAGAGGGACAGGCTTCATCAGTACGAGCTCATCGTCCGTTTCAGTGAGACCTGATGTAATCATTGTGCTACTTACGTTACCGACAAATTGTGACATGATGGCTTTTCTAGAAGATGGTGGACTCCTTTCGGTGACACTGTGCTATGTATCGATCACGTTCAATCGATGTGATGCAACTAGCGATGACCTCTTCGCTATTGTCGCTGGTGACGGGGAATGGTGAGGAGAAGTAATAGCAAAAAGGGTCAAGATGTAAGCAGTAACGAAAAATCTCCAATTCTTCCGCCGATTCGGGTCCGAATTATTTTTGCGTATAGATCTGTCACAACGTCTCGACTTGACAATGCCGAAAAGAAAAGAAAGAAAACCGGCAACTTTCTCGGTGACCTTAATCTCGCATGCAAGGCTCCATGGACCGCTTTTACGCGTTGAAGCCGCAGGAAAGCTCTTTCTCGCCCCACAGTCTGCTGTATCTCATCACCAGCTCAGCCAACTCATCATCTGCCCTTGGATTGCTCCTCCGCGCGGGCCAAACTCACCTTCACACCATCACAGCCAGCCGTATCTCTAACGAAAATTATACCCCTCGAGCAATCATGTCTGGCAAAACATACAAAATTGCAGTCATTCCCGGTGACGGCATTGGTCAAGAGGTCATGCCATGTGGTCTCGCTGCCCTCGAGGCTGCTTCGAAGCGCTTCAACTTCCAACTCGATATCACCACCTTCGATTTCGCATCATGCGACTATTTTGATGCTCACGGCAAGATGATGCCCGATAATTGGATTGAGATCCTTTCACCGTTCGATGCGATCTACTTTGGCGCTGTTGGTGATCCCGCACGTCATCCTGATCATATCACTTTGTGGGGTTCTCTTCTTCAGATGAGACGGCACTTTGATCAATACGTCAACCTTCGACCTTGCAGGCTTGTCAAAGGCGTTCCAAGTCCGCTAGCTGATCCTGGAGAAATCGATTTTTGGATCGTTCGAGAGAACACTGAGGGAGAATACTCCGAGGTCGGAGGAAAGATCTTCGAGGGTACCGACAGAGAAACTGTTATCCAGGAAACCATCATGACTCGTATCGGAGTAGACAGGATTCTTAAGTATGCTTTCGACCTTGCCAAGACTACAAAGAGGAAGAAATTGACAAGCGCGACAAAGAGCAATGGGATCAAGATCACAATGCCTTACTGGGACTCTCGCTTTAAACTCATGGCAAACGAGTATCCAGAGGTCAAGACGGAGCAGTTCCATATTGACATCTTGTCAGCACACTTTGTGCAGAAGCCTAGCTATTTCGATGTCGTTGTGGGTTCCAACTTGCATGGCGATATCCTGTCGGATTTGGGACCGGCAGTGACGGGAACGATTGGCATCGCACCGTCGGGCAACATCAATCCGGAAGGCAAGTTCCCCAGTTTGTTCGAACCAGTGCATGGGTCTGCACCGGATATCATGGGCAAGGGAATCGCGAATCCAGTCGGCATGATTTGGGCGGGTCAGATGATGCTGCTGCATCTGGGTGAGAAGGAAGCTGCAGAGGCGATGCTAAGGGCTATCGACGCCGTGTTGGGACAAGGAGGAGTGGATGTGCTTACTCCGGACATGAAGGGCAAAGGGACAACCAAGAAGTTGGGCGATGCTATTGCTGATGCCGTAGCTCAAGTTTGATCTCACTCGTCAATTTCAATCACACTTGTGCTGTCAAGAGCATGTCTTCGCTCCGTTTGCGTTTCTTTGATTTCACTGAATTGCGGCCATGGACGAAGCACGGTCAGGGGTGACCAGCGAGGTGCTTAAACGGAGCGCGCGCCAGCCTTGATAAAGAGAGTGAAGATGATACCAATACCAGCGAGGTACGAGCCGCTACGAAGTGCCGCAGCCGTCTCATCGGTGATGAAGATGTACAGCCTGTTCGAATCCAAGCCAAACCAAGACAAACGTTAGTATGCTCGTCACTACTACATCTTACCCCCAAAGAACGAACTTGAGGCAGAGGAGTACTTACAAGTTGAAAAGTGCCCTACTGGCAAGGTATCCAGCAGTCAACTGATTCAATTGACCATTGGGAACCCTAGCAACGTTGGCAGCAACAACAGCAGCTGCGAACCAGCCCAAGTTTTCAAACCCGTTCAACTGAGCACTTTCAGCACGGATGATCTTCTTGTCGGTCTCAGTCTTGGTCTTCTTGGCCAAAAGGTCGTGGAGCATCTGACGCGGATGGGCGTTCTTGAATTGACCCTTGGAGAGTGTAACCGCGTAAGGGTGAGGGAGGAAAGCCAAAAGCCAAGCAGCAGGGATGGCATAGTAAGAGTAGTTGGGCACCGTGGCCACTGTGCTGGAGAAGATTGACATTTTTTGTGTTTGAAGTCTCGATGATGAAGGGAGTGCGACTAGTGGGACCTTTGAATGTGATTAGAGGGGATGAGGATACTTATATATGGATGCATGGCCGTACAGGGATGTCTCAACCTGGCGGCAACCGAGCCGCAACAGGTGATGTACAGCGAAGCCTCCAAAACGTCACTACAGTTGCGGTGTTTGCTCAAGATCTTCCAAGGTTACCGCGGAAGACAAGGGAAGAGGATCGCCGTTTCCTTGCACGGTCCTTTTTTACGTTACCCCGCGAAACGCCGTTTTGAGCTTGACGGAAACTCGAAAATTCCTCCACTTGTCAGGCCGTCCTTGTCTCGTGTTGATTTTATGATCTTAACAGCGTCGCGAAGTTTTCATTCAACATCAGCTTTTCGGCAAGGAAGATGAGAGACGAGCTGATCTAGTCACAATGCTCGGTCTTAACTATCCTTTCGATTGAGACTCACGCCGGCGCATACCGCTCTCACATAAGACGGTGCTGCGATCCATCGACTGGTGCATCTCGAATACCGTCACTCTCCTTGTCACAAAGCAACTCAAACGTAACCTCCAGACCTCAAGCCCTTGAGCGAAATTAACCTCTTCTGCAGGATGGCGTGGTGATGACGGTGACTTGACATTGCTTGAAATTGATAATGCTGCAGTGGTGATTATGATAGCTGTTGAATGAATGCTCGAGACCAATGACTTGAAATGAGTGATGAATGCGTGAATGAAAAGTGATGCTTGATGATGATGATGATGATGCTGCTGCTGAAATTGAGACTTGAAAACCGAAACATGCTGGAGGGTGGTCTCTGGAGTGATACTAGACCTTTTGGGTGTGCTGAGGGGGTCTCGACGCACGAAGGATGATGATGAATGCAGAGGTGAACTAGCTCGAGCAAAAGGTGATATATATGCTGAAGTTGAACTTGAGACACAAATCAACAACATGCGCGATTGTGAATGCATCGACAGTGTAGATACGTGCGCGTGTCGTCCAACTAGAGATGTGAAGCTGTGGCTCGAATCAGCCATTGAAGTAGTTGGCGCCTTCAGTGACAGCCTCAGGCATTTGATGACTCGTCCACACCGATCTGGACGCCCTCGCCGTTTTGCGTGGAGGCAGCTTCGTCGGGTGCTTGAGAGCCGGATCCCGAAGCGGAGCCGGAAGCCTCGGCGAAAGTGCCTTGACCGGGTTGACCTTGGTGGTTCCGGATCTTCTGCTCGATGTTTGCTTGAAGATGCCCGAAGACGATCAAATGGTTCGCGGGCAAAAAGTCGCTCGGCTGCTCGCTAAGGAAGCGAAGAACGAGATCCAAAGACTGCTGCGCCTGCTCAGCTGTGACAATCGACGACTTGTCACCCGAGTTCTGCATAGCCCGAATGCGTTCCATGGTCGCTGCGGTAAGCTGTTCCGCGTCTGCTCTAGTCAGACCTTGGAAAGAAATGTGTTCCTTTCCATCAGCAGGCGACATTGACAGCGGAGAAGGAGTTTGGGGAGTATGGTTGGCGTTTGAGAGGCGACCTTTACCTCGACGCGAGCGCCCACGGCTACCACCATCTGCTGTGGTCTTACCGACTGTGCGACGAGCCCGAGGACTGCCTTTCTGGGGGCTTGAATCGAGCGGTTGCTCGGGAACACCCTGAGGAAACTGGTTGAACATGGTCATCTGCTGCGATGATGACGAGGGCGGTCCAGGTGCAGCAGGGAACTGGAACTCGATGGCAGGACCGAGGCCCATTGCAGCCTGATGATTCTGAAACTCCTGCATGGCGCGCCTTCGCTTGCGTTCTTGTTGCTCCTGATCTTCCATGGGAAAACCCGGCCCTGGCATGCCATCAGATCGAACCATGAGCTGGTAGCTCTGCATTGGCTGGGGCGCGGCTGGATGACCGTCGAAGAAGTTAGGTCGGAAGAAATCTGCATTTGGCATCTGTGCAGGTGAGTTGATACTGTTAAAATGCATGCGAGCCATATCATGGCTCAGTGGAGACACGCCCAGGATAGCTTGGGTCTTCTCCTCGATCTCTCTGGCTCGCTTTTGGGGCGTTCCCTTGGTCTTGCTCGTTCTAGCACTTTGGCGGCGGGCAGGTGTCATCTGCTCATCGGCCCCAGCTGCATCGACGGCTGCCACGCTTGAGTTCAGATTCGACGGAGCCGCTGGTCGGGGTGCAAGGACCACAGCGCCGTGGCTCGGCGAAGGCGTGGGCGACCTGGCCGTTCCATCAGGGTCGGCGCTGCCAGATTCGGCGCTCTGCGGTTTCGGAATCTGGTTGCGTTCTCTGAACTTCTCAATCCAACCACCAGAGGCTTTGAACTTATCCTCGCCGAGACCAAGCTCTCGAGCGATGCGAAGCGCTTCCTGACGGATGGTAGAGTCGCGGATAGGTTCATTTCGCGCCATGAGTTCAGAGACCCAGCTTGTCAGACGATCTTCAACGGCCGGGAACTTGACGGCACGATGCTTGGCAATCCTGGCGGCGTCGCTCGCAGGGTCAATGGCCAGCCACTTGTCCTTCTGCTTGAGAATTTTGCTGACGGTGCTGCGCTCAATGCCAAATTCGCTCGCAATGGCATCTTGCTTGACTGTAGGATGTGCTGCCGAGTAGTCGCAGATCATCTTGCGATCGATGTTGCGAAGCTTCTTCTTCTGCTTGGACATGCGCAGCGAAGAAGGAAGGCCGAGGGAACCGCCGAGCTCTGAGTAAAAGAGCTCGTCCGAGGTCGAGGAGGCCCGGCTATAGGATCCGGAGGCAGCATTCGAGAGACTATCGAACGACGTTTCTTGCGATGTGAAAGAGCCGTCGGGATTCATGCGGGCACTACCAAGAGGCGAGATTGAGGTCATCGAAGTCGATGCCATGCTTACAGAAGGGGAAGTCGATCGCACCGAGGGGGCGCACGACCTGGTGAAGTGGCCGTGATTGCGTGCAGCTGGATGCGGACCGCCCTGCTCGAAAACATGACTGTGCTCAGTGGGATGTAGACCAAACTCCTGTCGAGGATCAGGGTACTGGAAGACAGCATGGAACGCGCCTCCTCCGTGCATACCATCAGAAGGCGAGACGGGTGCACTAGCATGATTGTGCGCGAAGATTTCTCTGTCAGGCACGCCTGACATGAAAGCTGCGGCCTGCCCGAGGCTATGACTCGGTCGGTGTGATGGAAAGTGGCGGCCTTCCATCGGCCTGATCCCCGTGGGGCCCGATCTGAGGTCTGAGTGCAAGGTCATCTGAGATCGGGTGGGAGGAGACGGAGGGTATGATCTAATCTGATGCCGCTCGACACTAGGAGACGGCTCACTTTTGATGCGTACCTCGTTGAGCTGAGCATGTTGTTGTTCAGAGTAATTAGAGTTGGCACCCTGCTCTGTTGTCGATTGATGTGCGTGAATAGTGCTTTGGGAGCCCGAGTTCTGCAGCTGAGCAGCGAACATGTCTTGAATTCCTGAGGTGTCTTGGACATGGCCGATTTGATCTTGTCTCTGCGCATTGTTAGTGTGCGACCCCATGTCGGCGAAGGCTTGTGCGAGACCTGAAGACTGATGAGCATCAGGTTGCGAGTCACCTTCATGAGTTTGGTTCGCAGCTTCCGGTCGTTGCTGTTGGCAATGCACGTTGGAGACCTGCATATTGGCGCCGTCTTCCACATGCGAGCTGTTGAAGACAGAGAGTTCGGCAGCCGTGTGCTTCATCAGAGTGTCGTGGGAGCTAGTGTCATAAGCTGCGCCGTGAGGCGTGCCTATATTGCTGGCCTGTGTGAAGCCATTGTTCGCAAGCTGGTCCGAACCAGGTCCACTCTGATTGTTGCCCGTGGTATGACGCGGAGAGCCTGCCAAGTTAGTAAGGTCGTTGAAGTGAGTGGATCCGTCCATTCTCAGACCAAGACCGACCTCAGTCTGGTGGTCTGTCATGGCGCACTACCTCAAGCGATTGCACGTTGCGGAAACGCTCTTGAGGCAATACGACTTGGAGCTCGAAACCGGGGCAGAATGGATCAACCAGGCCCTTGAAAGGGAGGGCCTTGCGAAGCCTGTGTCGCTAAGCCGGCCAGAATCTGCGATTTCACAGCAGATTAGCAAACCCGTGACGAGAAGAGAGTACAGCCGTGCTTTGAGTCGGAACAGCTTCTCGACTTGCCATGGAAGGGATTGAACTTGATGTGAAGTAAGGACGAGGTGCGGAAGTGTTCCAGACACACGCCGGTGCCCAAGATCGAACGATTTTCAAACCAACAGCACGGAAAGCTGGATGTCGTCAAGATCGTTATACTTCGTGGGCGGAATTCAGATGGTCTCAAAGTCAAGCACTATGGAACAGATCCAAGGCGTAGTTAGAGGAGGAAGAGACTACCGATGCTGATCACGGGAGTTGAATGGAAGCCGGCGGACTCGAGAAAGGTGAGGCTGCGGGAAGAGGCTGAATTTGTCCGAAGTGGTTGCCGCGAGGTGGTAAGAAGCGAAGAAGAAGCAGCGCGACAGTCTTGAAAGCTACAGTGCTGTTCTTCCAGATCGCAAGATCACTCGTTGTTGGAGCGATGATGATAGCCAAGCAAACCCGACAGGACAGCGCTGATCGTAGGTGCTCTTCACCGGTGGTGAATCGGCAAAATAGTCGAAAGCGACCACAATCTTACCTTTCAACAGTTCCCGAAAGATGATGTGAGCTGTGAGCCCTTTTATAGAAGGCGAATGTGGGCGCCTGAGGTGATGGCGATAGGGAGAGAAGAGGAGGAGGTCAGGAAAGGAGCAGGTCAAGTCCATTTGAGGGTAGCCGAATGTCAGGAAAGCGGGCTGGAGCGCATCTCCTCTCTCAACACAGCTCTCTCCAAGCAGCGGGACTGCGGGAAGGGCAGAGACCAACACTTCAATCAAAAAAAAAGTAGTTAAAGAGGAATAAAAAAGAAAAGGAATTAAAAAGATGCACCAAAAAAAGAAGAGTGAAAAGGCAACTGCGAGGCAGACAAAAAAATCTCATCTGAGCYTGAGCCAGGCAGCCAACCAAGAGGCAGCCTCTTTCCTATTGTACCGCTGCTGGCCGGCACAGTTTTTTTCTCTTCTCATCCGCTAGCAGCAGTTGCTGCCTCTTAACAAGCTCGGCATTCAGCAAGCCTTTTTCTTGCGCAATGCAATCGAATGCAGCGCTACAGTGCGATGGATTTGCGCAAAGCCATCGTTTCACTTCCGAAAAGCGTGTGTCAGAATCTGTGGCAAGCCTAAAAAAGCAGATTGATCAGAGAGTGGACAACCAATCGTAAAGGGAGAAACAGTAACAAAGTTGAATGCAATCAAAGCCAAAAGTGCGCCGAGCAAGCAGTCATATGAGTTGAAACGGATGGGCGTGCGAAACGATCGCTCAGCATTCGGACGAAGGCCGACACGCATGGGCTTAGCATTGATGATGAGGCTCGTGGCAGAGCGCCGAGTCACCGAAAACTGTCGCGAGAAGATGTCAAAGGCAATCGGAGCAGCATACAGACGAGCAGCGGGCGGACAAAACATCTGTTGTGTACAACGCAAGTTCGCTGCAAAACGCCAAGTCTTTGTGTCCTTCTCATTCTAGAAAACATTCGTGCGGCGCGCAAGAACGATTCTTACAGTACTATGGTACTGTACAGTACAATCGGCTGTTCCGAAGGACCGGCAAAGTGGAACGAAATAGCGATGCAAAACCCCACCTTGCTGTACATACGTAACACAGCATCTCCATGTTCACTGTTGAACGTTGCCCGCCGACCCTAGCCAGTCATGAGGCTCTGCTTGTAGCAAGAACAATCCCGATTGTTCGCATCGAGGTGGGCTTCTCTGTGTCTCGATGAAGACGTCTGCGGAAGGAGACACCGAGCCTGCACTGTCCAATGATCGGAGGCCGGTAGAATATGGAGGCATCTGATGTACTGTACAGCACAGTACCGGCTTGTGCAACATCGCATAGCTCGCTTGGACCTTCCTCGCTTTTACGGAACAGTTACTCTGATCCAAGCTGTTCCTTGCTCGTACGGAGCTGGTGGCAAGAACAAGCCTGGATGATCCGAAGCGGTGTTCTCAGCTTTCTTCTTTTCACGACTCGCTTAGACCTCTACTGCCCTCGCATCATCGGACCCCGCTTCGTTGTTTGAGCCTGCCTCTTTTGTTGCTCCTGTGCCTGTGTGTTGCTCTGCTGCCAGAATATTATCCGAGGGCGCCGCGTCCCGAGGTCCGGATCCATGCGTCGATTTTTCCCCCCTTCGTGCAGGGTCAACGAGAAAGTTGAGGAGATGGCCGCAGCTGACACCATTTTCACCTTTTTAAATCGCTGTGAGGGAAACCTGTGCACTACGGCCACGCCAAGAAGACACATACTGTAGACATAAAGGGTATCGTGACATCAGCAAGCAGGAAGAAATGAGCCCGATGGAGCAGAGTTCAGGGTCCATTCGTTTGCGTCGTTTGACAGCTCCAACAAGTGAGACACCTTCCTTGAAAATTGATTTAGTTTTTTTCCCTCTCTCCCTTTGTCTTGATCTGCCCATACGCTGCGTAATACTGTAGTGTTGCTTTGGCGCCAAAAAAAAAGAGGAAGAAAAAGGAGGAAAAAAGAAAAAACAAAAGTAAAAAAAAAACGGCTAAAGAAAAGATGGCGTAAAGCCACGCGTGGGACTTGTCTTTGTAGTGCTGTATGCAAAAGTGGAGGTTTTTCCATCAACTTTCTTCCTTTCTCTCTGTCCATGACCTTCTCAGCTCTCAACATCGAATAGCATTGTCCTTCGTGGGACTGCGTTTGATGAGACTGGACATAAGTGTTGCTAGTGGCGTAGCCAAATCAACGCCATACGTCTAAAATCGGCTGAGTGCGTCGATGGTGGCAACCGCGAGCTAAGCTTCAAGCTTCAGCTGCTAGCAATGTTTGCATCGACTCTTCTCCTTCCCTGGACAGCCATACTGAATCTTCTGCATGTGAAAGAGGCCCGTGCATGTCCTTCTTCTTATGCCCATTCCAAAGGCTTCTACCAACGGCGATGCTGTTCTCGCCCACTTCATTCATCGGCTCCTCCGAGACAATTGGCTCATGCATGTCGCGCTCTCCCGCCGATGAACAGCTCATTTTGATCACAAACAAGAATAGGACAAGCGATCACACACGCAAAGAACGTTCGGCGAGACAGGACGGCACAAATCAAATTTGGCGGGTATTGTACAAAGTGCGAGCCAATCAAGAGAAGGAATGGCAAAAGCACCAGAAATCACAAAGTGTAAATAAGGTTGACGCGGCATCACGATCCATTCACTAGCAAAGAGAGAGAGAGAACATGACATCGGTCCACGAAGGTAGAAAAAGGGTGTTGGTCCTAGGCAACCCAGAGACCAGCTTTTGAGGGGCTTGCGCCCTGCTGAGAGAGAGAAGGCTGGAAAGAAACAGGAGTAGATGTGCGAAACATTTACTCGTCGTCCTCCTCGGCGGCGGCAGCAACGGGAGCGGCAACAGCGACGGGCTTGGGCTGCATAGCGGCGATACGGGCACGCTTGGCGAGCTTGTGGTTGGATCGCTGAGAAAGGTGTCCACCACCCCAGTGACGGCGGATCTCGTCAGCCTTGTCAAGGTAGTTGGCCTTGGCAGCCGAGACAAGGTTGGCGAGCTCACGCTCGTCCTCGGATCGGACCTCCTGGATAAGGGCAACAGCGGCGGTCTTCTTGTGAACAAGAGCACCGATGGAAGCCTTGGACTTGACGATAACGTAAGGAACACCCATCTTGCGGCAAAGAGCGGGGAGGAAGACAACAAGCTCGATGGGGTCAACGTCGGCGGCGATGACAACGAGCGAAGCCTTCTTAGCCTCGATCAAAGCAACACAGTGGTTGAGACCGTACTTGACGAAGAGGGGCTTCTTGCCGTCAGCCTTGGCGTCGGCCTTCTTGCCGTCGGCAATGTCCTTGGCGGCAGCATCGAGACGGGCCTTCTTCTCCTGCTTGGACTCAGGGCGGTACTTGTTGAGGAGCTTGAAGAGATTGGTGGCGGTGTTCTTGTCAAGGGTGTTGGCGAACTGGGCGATCGCGGGGGGAACCTTCAAGCGCTGGTTAAGGATAACCTTCTGGCGCTGGAGACGAACGTACTCGGGCCACTTAACAAAGCGGGAAAGGTCACGAGGAGGCTGGATGTCCTGGCCGATACCGAAGTTGCGGGGGCGCTTCTCGAAGAGAGGGTTCTTGGGGGCCTTGGTAGCCTTGCCCTTGGAGTAAGGGGCGGCGGCGGGCTTCTTAGCGGATCCGGACTTGGTGGCCTTGGGCTGTAAACAAAAACAAAAGTGAACATGAAAAAAAGAGACGAGAAGGGGAACGGGACGAAGAAAAGCGGGGGTCATTGAGACGAGTCAGCATTCTGTGCTATGTTTGAAACCACAAAGGGAAGCAAGACATTGAAGCAGCGACAGAATACGAGACAGACTCGGTGCTCTACAGAGAGTGTTTGGAAGATTCAAGCTAGAGTATCGGAGCGAAGAAGAAGGTTGACCTCGCAAGGGTACTTCAATGTTAGAAGAGAGCTTTGCGAGCTGACCCGCACTTCGACGATCTCTGCAAGGTTCAGCCAAGCACCTCATCCCCTTGGTACTAGAAGGTCGGGTGGACTTGGAAAGTTTGCAGAGGCGACATTTGTGTTCTACCACATTCTACCACATGGAACGTGATCCCGTCCACCCTTCCACGGTCAAGAGACACCGCGATGCAAAGCGAGAGCCGAAAAGTCGCGAAGCGGAGTGTGGGAAGGGCGTCTGTTGAGTGACACGATCGATCTTAAGAAGAAAATCAAAAGATGATGTGCTACAACTCAAAAACAAACTGCTGCATCTCCGTTCGACGAGTATCTGCTGTTGGACATGATCATTCCATTTCAGGTGCAATGCAAAGACGGGTGCTTTGTCGAGTACAGCCGAAAGCAGCGGCGGCATTTTGTCGTGCTGAGAAAAAGTACCGCTGTTTTGGCGTAAAGGGATGTCGTTGTGATTGTTGTTGTTATTGTTGTTGCAGAGAGCACCGCATCATGTACTCATATTCCCAAAAGCTGGCGAAGGAGTAGTCAATGCCATGGCTTCATGTCGGCCATGTTGCTGAGATGCGTACCATTTTGAATATGATATCAACGGTCTTGAGGAAGGGTGATGATGGAGAGTAAGAAAGGGGAGTCCTAACTCCTGCTGCTGTACAAAAATCGTAGTCTCTGCTCTCGCCCCTCTCCCCTCTCCGTTCAATTACCTGTTCGCGCTGCCAGATCGTCTGTTGTGTGTCCGCTGACCCTATGATTTGCACTCTCAGAGCGGCCTTTTTCGCTGCCAAATTTCAGCCTTTTGCGAGCACTTTGCCAGACCCTCAGGCAAAATCGCAGAGGATTTTTCTGGCTTCGGCCGACTTCAGAAACCAAAAACTGTATCTGGAATTTTTTTCTTATTTGATTGTCTGGAGATGATGTAGGTGTAACACTCCATTTTTCTTAGTGAAATTCATCGCACTCGAATCGAAGACGGGGCCTCACCCGATACTTTAGACACAGACACAACATCAGAAAGCCGAGGAGGTGCGAGAGATTGGCGAAGAGCTGTGTCCTGCTGTTGCTGGCGGTAAGATGCCGCAGAGTTGCCATGACAGTTCACCTCGACCTTCTTTCATATAGGTTGGTCACGGTCGCGGTCGTCTCATCAATCCAATCCAATCCAATCCCGACTGCTCGAATCAGGATGCTCGATACTGTACCGCACACGGACGTAGAGTAACATCCGGAGGCGTTCGGGATCGAAAAGGGTCCCACCTCAGCCTTTGAGTATATGGCGTGTGAAACATGAAAAGCATCCTGTGACTGACTGGTGTATACAGAACATCTAGACTTAAGTTACGTGCCCGCGCTTCAGCTCAACGAATGCACGGTTGACGAGATTTCTCGATCTGATAAGTACAACTGACCTCTATCACAACGGCTCGTTGATGCACAGCTAGCGTTTCGAAGACGAGGGCGATACGCGCAAGGGTGTTGATGATGCTTGATTACGTGCTGCAGTAGCCCAACATTGGAAGCGGAATCGATCCAAGGCCGCCAGCTGCCATCAAAAAAGAGCGAAATTTGGCCGATTTCGATGCGAGCCGGCGTGAGGGATCGATGAGTGTGGGCGACGGCGAGAGTAGTTAGTAAGTGAGATGTTTGGTTCTCCTCGCCCATTCTTTCCTGATCCTTCCGTGCTACACAACCAAAAACCGCGCGCTTGGGGCAAGTGCAAGAGTGCCTGTCGGTCGCTGTGCAGCCAGAAAAAAAAAGAAGAAAGGGGAAAAGGTGGAAAAGGGAAACAGCTCTGATGCCCAAACATTCAATTCGAAATTCGAGAAGAAGAAAGGAAAGAAAAAAGGCGCCAACGGACCGCACTCCACCTTCACTCGCTTTCAAGCCCAAAGTCAATTCTAACCTTGCCCGACTGTGTCCGTTGAGTGAGCAAGCACGATCTATTTCGTGATCTGTGATTCTGTGATTCTGTGAGTTGCTTTGCTTTGAGTGTGACTCTGCTGTGGACATTGGTTTCGGCGAGACTTTACCGGTTCGTCGTCGCGATCAGTCTCACTCTTCTTCCTCCATCTCATCAATCCTACCCCTACACTTGATCGATATCCCTCCGTTCGCCATGTTCGCTCGTCAGGCTCTCCGATCGGCTCTGCCCAAGGCATCCCCCCGTTTCTTCTCCACCTCGGCCGCCAACAACCGTGCCGTTGCCGTTCTCGGCGCCTCGGGCGGTATTGGACAGCCCCTTTCGCTTTTGCTCAAGCAGAACCCCCTCGTCTCTGACCTCCGCCTTTACGATGTTCGTCTTGCTCCCGGTGTCGCTGCTGATATCTCGCACGTCAACACCCCTTCCACCACCACCGGTTACCAGGCTGACCAGCTCGGCGAGGCTCTCAAGGATGTCGAGGTTATCGTCATCCCTGCCGGTGTCCCCCGTAAGCCTGGTATGACCCGTGACGATCTTTTCAACACCAACGCCTCCATCGTCCGTGACCTTGCCAAGAAGGCCGCCGAGGTGGCTCCTAACGCTCACCTCTTGATCATCTCCAACCCCGTCAACTCCACCGTACCCATCGTTGCCGAGGTCTTCAAGAAGGCTGGTGTCTACGACCCCAAGAAGCTTTACGGTGTCACCACCCTTGACGTTACCCGTGCTTCCACCTTCCTTTCCGGCATCTCTGGCAAGAAGCCCGCCGACACCATCGTTCCCGTTGTCGGTGGTCACTCTGGTGTCACCATCGTCCCCTTGCTGTCGCAGGCCAACGGCGGTGACGCTGTTGCCAAGGGTGAGCAGTACGAGAAGCTCGTTCACCGCATCCAGTTCGGTGGTGACGAGGTCGTCAAGGCCAAGGACGGTGCCGGTTCCGCTACTCTCTCCATGGCTTACGCTGCCGCTGTTTTCTCCGACTCGCTCCTCAAGGCCCTTAACGGCGAGAAGGGCATCAAGGAGTGCGCTTACGTCGAGTCGCCCCTGTACAAGGACCAGGGCGCCACCTTCTTCGCTACCCCCGTCACCCTCGGCAAGAACGGTGTCGAGGAGATCCACCCCGTCGGCAAGGTCTCCGCCGAGGAGGAGAAGCTCCTCGAGGCTGCTATCCCTGAGCTCGCCAAGAACATCAAGAAGGGTGTTGAGTGGGTCGCTGCTAACCCTTAAAAAGCTTGGCAACTCTCTTACCAGCTCCACGATGGGAGAGGCATGGAGGATAAGCATCAGGTGCTCACCTCTGACGTCGGTCTCTCACCTCTGACGTCGGTCTCTTGTCAATACAACGAGGTGTGCTTCTCTACATGAGCTCGAACCATCGTCTTTCTACTTTTATCCCATACTCTTCCTCCATCCTGTGTACTGCTCAATGCCAAAATTCATAAGATTCTGCCGCCACTTGAAACACGAGAGACTCAGAAACAAAGATAGACACGTTCGAATGAAGATCGCAAACGAGAGCATGACAGCATAAATGATATCATTGAACCCGAGCATCAGGACATCATGGGTATCGCAGCAGGTGTACATCTAATTCAATGACAGAGAGCTCGATTCACTCTGCTGTAGGCTCCGAATGAAAACCTGAATGTGTGGACGAGCCACTGTACCCTGCTCCAACGTTTGCATCACCATTCGAGCCTCCATTGGGGCCCACATCAGCACTCGCATCGCTCGTAGCAGTCAACATGCTACCGAAAGCAGCCGCGTCTTTCACATCGGCTATTCCAACATCCTGTTCTGCTGCCGATGACAATGACGGTTGTGTTTGAGCCTGCGTCCCTGCTTGCGTCTGTGGTTGCTCATAATGATACTGATCTGATCCGCCATTTGCCGTAGCAGCATTCGACAGTGCTGCAGCCGCGATCGCAAGCTCGGGAATACCATTGTGCTCGACACTGTTCGCATCGCGATCCAGCGCCAGACCGAGAGCTGAACCGGGAACGAAGCTGGGATCTGTGCGTGCACGCTCGTTGTACGCTGCGGCAAGATCTTCCATGATGTCAGCCTTGTCGAAGCAGTCCTCATACGACAGACCGTATTGTCGGAAACCTGCGACAATGATATCGATCTCGCTGCGCTGAAATCGAATCAGCAAGTGTGCTGCCATCTCTAGAGCTTGCAGGGAATTGCATGGATCCAGACGCAGATATTGATTGCTGCGGAGGATCTCGGTGAGACCGGCAATGCGCAATGCACTGTTGAGCGCCTCTTCCTGGATGGTTGCAAGGACGAGCTGAACGCGTTCGGGATCTGGTACATCTTCTTCGCGTGGCGCAGGCAAGGTCTCGGAAGGATCACGGCGTTTGAGACGTTCTTGGTGGATCGGCGAGGACGCATCCGTTCGGTCGGTGGCGTAGATGCCCACCTCATCAACAAGACGCCAAAGGGCGATCCAGTTGGAATGGTAGTTGATGTCACTGGTGCACGCGCTAACGGCAGCAATGTAGTCCCAGTGTGGTGGCCAATGAGGCAATGGAACACCGACTTTCTCCAGGTGGTCTACACGCCACTTCTTGAGCAACTCCATGACCTCGACAACCTTGTCAAAGCGGACGCCCTCAATGTGATTGCGCGGCGCAAAGTACATGGCCGCGAGCTTGCGCTGGAAAGTCACGGCATCGTGTGCAGATCCGAAGAAGGCCAGATACGAGTCCAAGTCGCTCAGAGGATGAGGTGCCTCCTTCTTGTTGTCCACATCACCTGCTGGCGGGTCACTGTTGTAGTCCTCAGCGGAAATGAGACATCGACGCTGGAAGTACAGTGACGAGGCAGCGTCTGCCATGCAAGCTAGCCACCAAGCAAATAGGGTTTCGCCGCGCAATGCAGGATCCTTGATAGTCATCACCTTCTCCTTGCAGTGGATGCCGAGATCGATCATGTGCTTGATTGCGATCACGTACCAATGTCCATTCGTGTATGCTAGCAAGTTACGGTGCTTGGCTGGTGTAGGCGTTCCGGTGATGTTGAGATTGCCATTGAAGTAGACCGAAGGATGCAACAATAACGGTTCCACTAGCAAGCAAGCTTGCGCGTTTTCCAATGTTGCGACTCTTGCAACACGCAGTCGGTCCATCATATCTTGCACTCGCCAGGTGAGATGGTCTGCGATCCGATTGCGACCTTGCAACCGCAGCTCCTCAGGGACGGTCAGGATAGGCTGTTCAATCCCGCCCTTGATCCCGGTGATCTGATCGGCTTTTTCAGTTTCGCCCTTGAGGAGGGCCGCTTCGGCCTGAGCAAAAGCCTTCTGCAGCTCTGATGCACTCTCGCTGCGATCTTGAGCGATGAGCGGATTTTCGCTGAACTTGGCACCCCATGCGATCACGTTAGCAAGAATGACGTCCGAAGGCGGTCCTCCGAGTTCTTCGCTTCGCTCATAGTAGCGCTTGCGGAAGGTCTGTGGATTAAGTAATGGCAATCTGGCATGCACCACAGAAAAGTACGTCTCGACCAGATCGTTGACGAAATCCTCCCTTCGCTGTCGGTCGAGCAAGTGTAGTTCCGCACTGGTGGTGGCGGCCGGTTTGGGACCTGGCAGATAGGCAGACGGCACGATGTTGCGTGGGGTATAGCCGCCGGCTGATAGAGGTGCGTTGCAAGGAAGGATATGATAGTAGTAGATCTTGTTGTCTGTAGGCACATATTCTGAGTCTCTTTGAAAGAGCGCGTTGAGTAGTCTGTCTTGTACATGCACGGCGGCATCAAGCAACTCTGGTGGCTTCGGTACTTCCTTTTTCTCCTCTGGCGGCACATGCAGCGAGGTTCGAGCACGCTTGGTCGGGCGCTTAGACGACGATGTGGCCCACTGCACATAGAGCGTAGTGCATTCGATGTTCTTGGCCTTGCAGTGATTGCACTTGGCTTCCCCTGGATCTCTATTGCATCGCACCTTGCGGCTTCGGCAAGCATCACAGGCGCTGTTCTGCTTTCGCGATGCCATCAGGATAGTAGGACCCCCTTTGCCGGGTGAGGCCGCTGCGGAAGGCGGACCGGTTGGTGACTGATAGGCAGAGTCATCTGCCGCGCTGCTACTGCTGGCACCTCCATGATTGCCATTGCTCGCTGAGCCGCCCATTGCATATGAAGAAGATTGTTGAGTACCATAGTCGGCTGCTAGGTCGCGCGTGTTTTGGCCTGCAACGTTCGATGAAGGTGAAGCGTCTGATAATCTCGGGGCTGAACTACCATTTTCGCGATCTCTAAAAGTGAGACTATCCGTTGAGCTGGAATGAATATCAGGTCCTTGCCCCGGGCTACTTGGGCTGTCATGACCGCCCTCAGCATTCAACGACGAGGTGGATGATGATGGATCAGCATGCTGCTGCTGCTGCTGCTGTGCACTTGCTTGTTCGTTCCATGTTTGGACGGAACTAGACGATATGTCCTGCCTACTTGAACTCGCCTCGTCAGACATTGCCTTATAGGAATCAGCGTCAGGTGCTGAGCACGGAGCAGATGATGTCTAGGTGAGGGTCTGAAAATTCAGCTCAAGCGCGTGGCGGTCCGTGACCTAGCTGCACAGAACCGATTGAGAGGTTCACGCAGCTGACTACTGTCACGGTTGCATCTGGGTCTCGTCCAGAAGATGATCACAATCGACACTGGTAACCTCGCCGTAGTGGATGGATTGCTAATCTAGCCGACGTCGGCGTGGTTGATGACTTAGGTCGTGGCAGCAGCCACAGAGACCTGGAGCCTGGGCCTTGGTGGGCCTATGAAGGATCGGCGGCAGGGTTTGACGTGGGAGACGTCTGCGTGTTTGGCACTTGCTGAGGCGGGGCAGCAATGCGGGGTTGCGGGTCCGAGAATGATATTTGAGAGGAGGTTGAGAATTTTTAGGTGGAGTGCGGATCCGAGAGATGACGAGCAGACGGAGCGTCCTTCTTATTCGAATCCGAACTCAAGCTTTGTTCGAGCAAACAAATGGCCCTGGAAAAGCGCGCAGACGGATCGACATTTAGTACACGCACTACACCAGTCTCTCAATTCCCGGTTGTCCAACCGACGCGCATGTACTGTTTGCACACGTCCGTTTCCGGTTGAACCCTCCTGTTTCAGTCTGTATAGCAATCCTGGACAAACGTGGAACCTACATTCAACAAGCTGCGTAGCGAAGGGATGAGTCGGACGCTCAAAGCGCAGCTTCCTGTCCGAATCAATAACATCATTCTATCTTCGTTTGACAAGGGCGAACACGGAGATACCTTGCAGATCATTATACAGATTCAGGCTCACGAATAGTTTTGGGGTATGTATGATTTCATACGCAACGGATGAAGTGACTATCGATGATGATACTAGGTAGGATATACAGCGGCTCGACACTATTGTTCATGATTGAGAGGCAGAAGCCCAATTGGACTCATCCACCCAGCCTTCGTCTCCTGCTTGTCCTTGCTGGCTGCCTTGACCACCATTTTGAGAGCCTCCTGAAGGTCCATCGCCTGCCAAACCCGACATCTGGTCTACTGCCTCTCGCTCAAGTTGCTCCATATATGATCGTTGAGCCTTCATGACAGGAGTGTCGCGTGCAGGATCTCCAGGTAGCGGCTTGGCTGCCATCTTGATGGCCACCTCTTTAGGCGCACCTCGCTTCATCGCTCTCCTTACGCGGGCAAGGAAAGCGTTGCGGGCACGACGTGCATCAGCAGTCGTCATGCCTAGCTCCACGAGCGATGATGGAAGGTCAGGAATATACGTGTTTTCGGGTGCTGCAGTGCACTGAATGCTGATCTTCTTCAGCGGATGCTGACTTGGATCTTCGATCACAATGCCACGTTTCGACGCACGTCGCACACGGGCGAGGAAGGCATTTCGCGTGCGCCTTTCCGCCGCTCGACGCTCTGCTTCCTCGCTACTCAGCTGCAACTTATGACGACCGCGACGACCTGGCTTGCCGGCAGTCTTCTTCGAAGCAGGATGACGGACCGCTGCATTATCCTGCCTCTGAAAATCCGAAGAGGTTCCATCAGATGACGCTGCCGATGAGCTCTCTTCATTGTTGAGAGTTAATTCACCAGCTTTGATCAGATCCCATCGTCGACCTTTGGTTCCAGTACGGGCCTTAGCACCGCCTGTACCAGCTTTTCTGCCTGCTTTGGAGGCCGCCTGACTTGCCAGCAGGGGCAGACGTAGTCCAGCGTTGCCAGAGGCACTCTTTGACGGCTTCTTGAATACTGCTGGACTTGCTCCCGTCGGAGTGGTTTCAGGACCCGAAGCGGAAGGACCCGCGTCACTTGAAGGTGCGCTATTTGTCGGTGCAGCTGCGGTTGTCTGTGCTGCTGATGATGATGCTCTATCTGAGGAGACTTGTGTTGGTGCCTTTGGCGGCTGCATCAACGTGCTCGGAGAAGCTGATGCTATTGATGCACTGACACCATTCTGCTCACTGGGTGCTTGCGAGGCCGGGCTCGCTCCAAGTGTAGCTTTGGACGAGGAAGCTTCGTTGGCGACACGTGCTGCTTGCTCCCGTCGCCTGATGACAATCTTGTTGACTAGGCTGGTCTGAGCTTCGTCCTGCTTGCGAGAGGTTCGACCGATCGCTGAGGAGAGGACTGAGCTGGGCATTGCCGCCGCCGATAGACGAGCCGCACTCAACATCGGCGTCATCGAGCGCATGCGTGCGCGAGGAGGCGGCGCAGTCTTGCGTGTCTTGCCCTTGGTCCGAGCTTTGCCTTTGCCTTTGGCCGTCTTCTTGCGTGAGTTGGCGGCGACTTCCTCCTTTCCAGCCTTCGTTGGAGGCGGCTTCTTGCCGCCAAGGATGCCAGCACAGTTTGTCGCTCCACAGAGGCATTGCTCCGGAGGGACCTGTTCCGTGGGTGCACCTGTAATGTCGCGAGGCTGGAAGGCCGACCAACCATAATTGTACGTCAATTCCTCGCCTGCCTCAATGTCGCGCTGTGCGAAGAGACCTATCTGGAATTCGGCTGACAGCGCCTCATCCGTGCCGCAGATGATAAATTTCTCGATGCGACAGTTGGGTTCGCAGGAGTGGTTGGCGAAACGAGTGATGTTGCCCTTGCGGCCGCCGTCTAACAACTCGCCGGCAGCTGTATCGTAATCGAGAAGGTAAAAGTTACCCGTTGCCTTATACTCTTCCATGACTCGCTTAGACGCTTCGCTGAGATCGATCACCTCACCTCGGTATTCGTCGATGAAATCATCCTTCTTGATAGGCTCGAGCGTCTTCAAGCCGAAGCCCCGGCGACCATAGTAGTGTACGGCGGTCTTGACAGTGGGGCGGCGGCCGAGGCTGATGTTGGTACAGTTGCTTCCGCTAGGACAGGTCTTGGGGTCGCAGATGAACATGAGCATACGATTGATGCAGTCAGCTCCGCAGCCACTGCCCGGCGCACAGCTGCACAGTGGCACCTCACCCTGTAATTTAGGACGGGAGTAGTACTTGTTCCTGCTGATGTGCTGGTAACGCGGAGGCTTTCGCTTGGCATTGACGCGGTCGCGAAGCTTTTCCATGGAGGCATAGATTGGATATGGCAAGCAAAAGTCGCGCTCCTCGGTGAGTAGTTGGGCACCAAAGTGAATCGGAGGCGGAAAAATGGCGTTTGGTGCTTCACCCCAATGGGCCAACGAAGTGGTAGCCTCGGCATCTGCCTCACCAGCATATAGTCCAGTGACGTGATACTTCTTGCCGTCCTTGTCCTGTCTACTAGCGCGTTTGAGCTTTCTCGCCTCGGCATTGGCCGTCGAGGGTGGCCGACCTCGGCGTAGCTCTCGAGACTTGGACTGAGATGGGCCGGGCGAATCGATCGACATATCGCTCGCATCGCTCAACTCACTCAGATCGTCGTCTAGCAGATCAATGGCTTGCTTGCGAGACAGCGCATCGCCGCGCTGAGCTTGCAATGTCTGCACTTGCTTTGAAGGAGATGTGTTGCTGCTCTCATCTCCGAATTTACCTCTTTTACGCTTTGGTGATTTCTGCAAGGCTTCCACATTGCGAGCGGGCGTTGATGTCTCCAAGCTAGAGTTGACGGGCGAGAGACTTCGCTTTCGGGATCTGGTCGCTCTGGCATCCTCCTTTTCTTCGACAGAAGGGGTTGCTGCGGCGAAGGGCGAAGGCGAGGCGGTGCTCTGCGATGCTCTTGTTCGACCTGATGCTCGCTTGAAGGGTGTTGTCGAAACCTCTTGGGGCATCGCGTCTGCAGCAGTGACGGTGGCAGGTGCATCGGAAGCGCTCAATCTTGATGCGCCCCCCTTGGCTGTGGTAGAGGCGCTATCTTCGGTCTGTTCAGCAAGAGGAAGCCCGAGCGAACGCCGGGTCCGTCTGGATTCGCGAGTCGACTCCTGTGAAGGTGCCGAAGAGTCTCCTAGCACGCTGCTCTGGGCAACACCGTCGTGCTTGGACGGCGAGGTGGGTGTGGACGTGACCTGAGCCGAGGGCAACGACAGACGAGAGCTTCGTCGAGCTGAGGCAGGGGAGGGTGTATTGAGAGATGCCAAGGATGCCGAGCTCTGCGGCGTCGACAGACGAGTGTTTGCAATGCGCGTCGAGCTGGTCTCCAGTCCAGACTTTGTCGGCCTTCCAGCTCGTCTTTTGGCCACGGGCGCCTCGGGAGAGTCGGTCTTTCGACGAACGGGGCTCGCAGTGAGCTTCGCATCAAGCTCGTCTCGCCTCTGCAGCGCCTTTTGGACGCTCGATCCGGATGAGGAGATGCGAACGGATCTTCGACTGGCAGTTGGCGTGGAGGAATTCGACACGTTTGGTCCCTCCTGCGTCTCTTCGGAGGCGCGCGTGGATACAGACATTGGTCGGCTACCCCGCGATGGGCCATACGCACGCTTCTGTGTCTTGTTGGAGCCGACAAGACTCCGATCGTCAACGTCAGGTGCGTCACTGTCCGAATCGGCGGAACTGACAGATGTGAGAGTGCTGTCTGAACTGGCGTTGAGGTCGCTGTTGAGAGAAGTGGCATATGATCGATCTACAGTGGTGCTGGAGTGAGTGTCGTCATGTTGATGGGCAGAGTTGGATGAAAGATGGGAAAAGGATGAGCTGGCGGCTTGTGGAGCCGAAGTGCCGGGTCGCAGTGTCTTGACTTGGATCACTTCGTCTGACGAGCTGTCGGTCAGCTCGGCATCGTCTTCACTGTCGGACAACACAAAAGGATTGTCATACGAATTGTTCTGTTCCGATTTGGACGAGTTGGATCGATTGGCAGAAACTTGAGTATTCTTTTGCAACGACTCTTTCGCAATTTTGGCGTTTCTATTGGGAGCAGCAGAAGAAGGTGGTTTAGACGAAGAGCCAGAGAATTGAAGGTTGGCCGAGCCCTTTGCACGAGGCATGACCTGGTTGACACTTAAAGGGGAATTGGTGGATGCCCCCAAGCTCGATCGAGCTGCTTTTATTATGGGTGCCATGTTGCACGCAAAAAGCGATCTTGGAAGAATCACTTTAGATCATGGGAGTTGGCTGCGATGAACTTTTTGGGAATCGAAAGTTACGGGCTGCGGATCTCTAACGGAAAAGAGAACGCCAATTACCGCAGATGCAGCGGTGATGTTGATTGCTTTGAGACCGTGGAGATCGAAATCTTCGGCGAGGATGTTTGGTGGGCTGATGGTGGAGACGTCTTTCTGAGGAAGATTTTGGGCTTTGGACGATCAAGAATCGCGAAGGAAATGGAGATGATGTGGCTCGCGCGTAGCAAGCGCACCCTGAATGGCGTTGGAGGAGTGTATGTTTCTCGTGTGCAAATAGAAATTGAAAATAAAATTCGTAGACTTGGTGCGGAATAAAAAAGAAGATGGTCGCCTGAACGTCAGATTTCGGAGAACGAATGCAGAGAGCAGAAAGCTAGGGCGGCGAACGTTGCTGATCAGTGATGGAGAATGATTGTATGCGACGAATGAGACCTGAGAAGCGAAAAGCTGGCTGAAAGTGGACGAAGATGGTGGTGGGAAGGAAGCGGGGAAAGGGTTGCGACGGATAACGATGAGAGTGGACGGGAGTCAAGAGCCAACGCGGCTCAGAGAGAGGGCGAGTTGAGACTCAGGTCCAGGGTCGGGGCCAAGTCAGACACGCAGAATGCAACACACGCACACACCTGCCGACAAGCAGCAAAAAGTGGGCGAAAGAACAGAAGAGAGGCGACCAAGCTCAGCCTCCTTGTTCTGCGAGAGTGAGTGAGTGAGTGAGGTTGTGTTGCCTCGCGGCGCGTGCATGTGAGCTTGATTTTGGTTTTTTGGCTTTTTGGCTTTTTCAGGTCATCTTGGGAGCTGAGAGGTTCGAAGCGGACAGCTTTCGGTACCTTCGAAGTAAAATTTAGGGTGCTTTCTGTGCCTTGCGAGCGTGCGACAACCTCAAAGCAAAACCCTGAACGCGCGACGGAGTGTTTGTTTGAGCTCTTCTCGACGCGGAGAGCCCTCCGTAGGCT